>VZRN01003868.1:681183-694406 GCA_013397935.1 Dasyornis broadbenti
TTTTTTTTTTTTTTTTTTTTTTTTTGGTGAAGACCATGCTTAGATCATTCACAAAATAACTTGCGAAAGAAATACGCCTATCAGTTTGTTTTCTAACCAGCCTTGTTTTCTCTTAAATCCATAATTCTGATTTAATTTCCTGAATGAATACAGATCGCATTAAAAATATTCTTCTGCACATTACCATTGCACACATAAAATGGTGGCTGTTGAGTTTTATTATCCTTTTACCATGTATTGTAACTGCAAGGATTTTTTGTTGAGACTTTGGTAGCATTTACAGGCACATAAGGAGCAAAGAAAAATTACCACCTGTTTTACACATAAAATTAAGAATAAGAATTTGAAAGGCTGATTTTGCCTGTAAAGAGTTATGTGTTCTTGTTTAACACTTTTGTTCTGAAGAGGACTCCTATGTTTTCTGTATGCTTAATCTATTGCATTACATTTTCTGCATGCTTAATCTGTTTTCACTGGTATTTCATTTCTTACCTGTGTGGGAATAATGAAGGGATATTTTATTGACAGTGACTAAAAAAACACAGAAAATTTGCTATGTAACAAAAATATTTTTGCTAAAATATGGTTTTCAGGTTCTGAACAAGGCCTTTCTTGCATACCACATGGGAAGAGGCTGCCTAGATTACACAATCTTACTTCAGTTGTTTTAACTTTGAATTGACATGGATTCCTGGTTTAGGAACTACATATAATTTTTGCCATTCCATTCATTTAATGAAGTAAGGCTTCAATTGTCTAAATCTCAAGGACAATGAATAGGCATTTATAGTGGTCTTTATTTTTCATGAATCCAAATAAATTCATTGTTGCCATCTTAGCTGATAGACATTGTTTCTTTAGTGAAAAATGAGGTGACTTCTTCACTGCAGCTGTGAACCCTGGAACATCCATAACATTCCCAAGGATAAAATGTATTTGGCTGCAATCTAACAAACCTACATGTAAGAGTGTGACACAAATGGAGAGATTTATAGGACCTTATGGAAACTCAACTGTGAAAGCAAACCTCTAAGTTCCTGATGTGAAGAAATGACTGGTCTTGAGGCAATTCCATTTCTGACTCTATCTTTTGGATATTAACTTGACACTCAGCTGTCACCACTGTGCCCAGCATAGAGTGGAAGGAAGCCTCATTGCAGTTGTCAGTCAGCAGACTCTGAGTCAGCATGCACAATACACAAATAGAATTTTTTTTTTGTAACGTGTTTTACTAAAGCCGAATGCTAAGTTGAAGGCTAAAGCTCATCCTTTGGTCCTCACTGCTACATGTACTTTGTGCTCACTGACATTACTGGGTGGCAGTACAGCACTTTCCCAGACTGGGAAAGATGTGGTTCAGATCTGCCTGACCCTACTCCTTGGGAGGGGAATGTGGCTGTAGGTGGATCATCTGGACAAATGGCTTAGCACCAGCACACACTGTGAGAGACAGAGATCACATAAGCTTCCCCTCTTCCAGACCAGAAATTCCGTGTTCAGAGTTAGCTCTGAGAGTGATGGAGCTGCTGTGGAAAAACCCTGGAACTCACACTGCTTCTCAAGAGCCAAATCTAAAGCAGTAATGTACTTTCCTCTAATGAAAAGGTAAAGAACTCCTAGGTTTTTGACTAAGTTGAAAACTTCATTAGATATGTATGTTTTGGAAGAATAAAGCAGGTACTTGTTGAAAAACTGAATATCTGAAACCTCCAAATCTCACTCAACAGAAAAAGAGATTGCTGATTTGAAAATGGGTCTGCAATGCTTATTCTCTTCCTCTTTTCACTAAGTTGAGTTCCTCAAACAGCTATGGTCTCCCATTGTACATCACAGCCAAGGATTCACTAAATGCAATATGTTTTACCCAGCAAACAGGAAGACTGGAAAAGAAATCTTGAACATCCTTACAGGGAAAAACAAAATAAGAAAACATTTTTACATCCAGCTTGTAACTTTTCCCATTTAAAATCCCAGGGCATTTTTCAACAAACCCCTCTTTTTTTTTTTTTTAAGGAAAAACCCCCATTCTCCTGACAGTTTTTTTTACACTAAACTTTGTTTGTTCATTAGGTTGACCTAACATTAAAAAAATTGAAAATTCTGCATATTACTTAGCCTGATTTCCATAACGCTTCTCTAAGGAAAGGTAGCTCATTTGCATTCTGGTCTTGTCTTTCATCCTGCTCTGAATAATACCACAGGCTGCACATTCTTTGTCTTGTTGAAGTCCAAACTGTGGCCTTTCTTGAGGATCGTCAGCTCTAACAAGGGTTAAAGCATTCTATCAGTAATATGCAGCTTTGTATACTCAAAACTTGTAGTGTAAAGGGAAGTGCTTTTCGTTATTAATTATGCCAGCAGTTGGGAAAGAGCTGCTAGGAAGAATTTGCACTGCTGCTCATCTAATACATGGCAGTAACGTGGGATGGTTTTGCATTCGAAGCAGAATACAGGACAACATGACTAATTGTGTTGGTAGAGTGGTGCAAAGCTCACTGTAAACTAATTATTCCCTTGTACACCAGGGAGTGATGATTCTTTGCAAAACCAGATGCTGAACCCAAAAGTTTTCTTCTATTGAAAAAATAAGGCAATGCAGTAGCCCTTGATGCATTTTTGTTGCATTTCCTAGGAAATCTTTCTATATCATGGAGTATGTGTATGAAGATTTGAACAGAAGGTTCTGTTTTTATAATTTTCTGCCAAACCTTAACAATATCAACTGGCAGTACAAGTATTTGACCTTCAGTACCCGGACATATTGTAAATCTGTTATTTTTATATAAATAGACTACTCCCCCTACAAATGAAATTAGAATCTGATCCCAATTTTTAATAGCAGGTTTCAAATGAGAATATAATTTTCTCTCCCTTGTCAGAGAATAAAAGCCCAGAGTGTTGTCTGCAGTGTGGAACAGCAGAACCTCAGAATATTTTGGAGTTTTCTTTGCAGAAACCATAACCACCCTGGTCCCTGGAAAACATTAAATCCATTCAAAATTTGAGAATTGTAGATTAGTCTTATGTTAGTAATTGATTTTTTTTAAAATAGGCTATTAAACCATGGAAGTTGAATGCATACCTTACTCAGAAGCAAATGACCAGCAGAGAAAGCAAACAAGTTAGTCTTACTTTTTCAAATATTTCTCAATGCTAAATAAAAGTTTGTTTCCAACTTAATAGTTGGGGCTTGATTGCCATGACAGAAGTGGTTATTTTTATGGTTTTGGAATATGAAATGGAAAGAAAAAAGTGTTAAAATGTAGAGGAGGCAGAACTCCTGGTGGCATGCTTGGGATGAGAAGTGGTGGACCATGAAAGTTGGGGCTAGGAGGTCACCTGTGAAATAACAGCTCCTGGTGTTCAGTTGTTGTCTGGGTCTGGGTAATCAGTCTTCACTGCTAAGTGACAGTGTATTGGAGTAAAACCAGAAGACTGCTGGGTGCTCCCTTCCTCTCCACCTCCCTTTTCAAGTTGGTGCCTTAATTCTCTTTTGTAAGCTGCAAAACGAGGCAGATTCTTCTCCACTGTGGTATTATGCGTGAACTCCACTTTACTTTGTTTATAGCAGGTGTCAAAACTTGTTCTCTTGGATTGCTTAATCCCACTCCTGAAAATGGGATTGATTGCTGCTAAGAAGAATCACTTACAAGGTGATGCTTACAAATCTATATTGAGCTTACCTCCGAGCCGTGATTGTTATCCAAAACCACAGCTGTTTCACTGCTGCCCTCTCCTCCTTGTTTATTGGTTGTCACCTATTGTGAATTTCTGTATTGTGTATGCTAAAAATTGTGTGGAAGAGGGATGATCTTTATAGTGTTTGTACCATCCATTAAAATTAAGCGTTTGGATCCTTGCCGGAACTACCAAGTGCCTCTACCTTAAAAATGGTTGGCATTTAGATGATAGGAAACCCCTTGTTTCCAGCCTGACTGCTACCCTTGAGAAAAGGTATAAATGTTGTAGGTGGTCTGAGTACTCCAATGCACAGAACTTGCTTGTAGCTGGCTATTAGCTGACACACTGTGGCAGCAGATGTGCTAGAATATTATTTAAGGAATGGATTGGAAAACTAGTGAAACAAGAAATAGTGAGTCATGTATGGTTCATTTAAAAAGTGAAAGTTACAGATTTTGTTAGCTGGTTTTAATTTTTGTCTGTACAGCTCCTTAGCTGCCCCTGTCTCATCTAAAATAAGAGTCAAGTAAGAATACACTTTTAGAGGAATGTGAGGAATACTTCTTTAGTATTCAGAAAAAAATGTATTCATAACCAGTATATCTTATTTAATAAGAGAATATTCCTTTGATTCAGTAAGAGGGATTGCAAAGTTGAGAACCATATTTCAAAAAATAAATTGATGCAAGAATCTCTGTTTTTGATCCACGGGCTCCCTCTCCTGGTCTGGGAGGTGCTTGGCACCAGGAGCTTGATTAATGCAGAAGGTAAGTGGAAGTTATTTGCAAATTGATTTTGTGCCGTAGTGTTGATGGTGTCTCCTAACTTCCTCAATGTTTAACGACAGAATTGTGCTCTCTCTAATAGCAATAATGAGATGAACACGAGTGTTGTGATGAATCAGGGTTGCAGGGCCAGGTTTATCTTATTCAAGTGCCAATTAAGACATATCACAAGGACTGAAAACAATGTGCTATAAACAATCGTTACAAATAAAATCAGTGAATTTGCACATCGAAATAGCTATGTGAATGTATGTATACTCTCTAGCTGCACTGATACTGTCATCTTTGTCACCTTGGGCTCCGCTTTCACCTCCTACTGATCATACTACATCCAAGTTGGCTCTTTGCCCATTGCATTTGATTGTGGAGAAAAACATGTTTGTGTTAATACTCTTAGATTAGAAACACATTACTATTGTAAACTGCTCAACAAATTTGAGGCCCTAGTCTCATAAAGCAAACCTTGTGGGTAAAAATTGTATCTATTTTAGAGGTCACTTACTTTTGCCTCAGGTCTTTAAGCTCATTTCTAAACTTAATTAAATAAATTTCTGGCAGAATTGAAGAAAAACTTTTGTGTTTTATCTTACCCGTCTTGCTTCTAAGAATGTTCTTCAGCATGAATTTATCAATGTGGACAAATGTTTACATAACTTAAGAAATGAAACAAGTATTTGAGAGTGGTGTCGTTTCTTTAATGCTCCTAATTCGTATGTATATTGCAGCAGACACAATTAAAAGAAATCTCTTCAGTTCCAAATGATTTGGAATAGATGTTTTTCACATTTTTTGCACAAAAGCTTTTCATGCTAACTTTGGGCTTGCTGCATGCTGATGTAAGTGACCACAGAATGTCACAGGGACTCAAGATAATGCAGGTCCAAAACATTTATTCAGATGACCTGCAGTGCAGGTAGGAGCAGGGCTAGGAGGGGCTGTTGTCCATCGATGACAGTGCAAAACAAGCATCAAACTAATGTGAATTATTTTCACTTTACAATATCAACCTTTTATTCCAGGGCCTGAGCTTGTAACAAAGATTCAAAAGAGTGTCTAGCATTTTCATTCATGTTAGAAATTGAGTGTAAATTTTTGAAAAGAAAGATCCTACTAGTGAAATATCAAATTCCACAGTTCATTCAGAAGTTTATTTCTAGAGCTGCTAATTTAAGTGTTCCTCTTGGCTTTACTTAAAGCAAGCCTTGACAGTTACATGTTATGAAGCAAAACCAGGTTTGGGAGAACTACTTATAGCAGTTCTCTCAATTTCCTTACTACCTGTGCCAAGGACACGGAGAGTGAACTTCTCATGTGAGCAGAGGATACAAGATGCGTGTGAGAAGTCTTAAATACTTTGCTGCTGTAAGTTGGTCTGACTTACACTACAAGAAGGAGGACACTTGAAGTGAATAGGAACAAAGCATAATGCAAGAGTCAATAAAGTCTGTACCTCCTAAGAATTTACTATTTTATACATACTGCAGCCACTTTAAAATGACAACTCTTTGCTGTGCATTCTTATTCATGCCACACTCTTGATCATCCTCTTTACCATCTGGATAAATCTTCTATCCTAGCATCTATTCATTATCTGTTTATTTTATTTAAGTTTATAGGGATTGAAGTTATTTCTGAGCTAAATTATTTAGCCTCTGTAACACCAGTGCTCTCAAATAGCTTGATACTTGTCAGTGGAAAGTAGCTTTAACATCCATTGGTTAAATAGACAGTGTAACAGGAACACAGCACTCCCATCTGCTTTACTGACTCCACTGGTATCGTGGAACTGATGTAATCATTTAACCTTTTGTACCTTCTTCCTCCTTCCCACCCCACAATTAAGAAGCCTTTTTGAAGTTTAGATTGTAAGGTACATTGAGCTTTCTACAGTGTTATGACTTGTTAAGTCTTTTCCATTAAAGCAATGTGTGTTTTTTTAAATTTTTTTTGTGTACAGGTACTTGGAACACCAAATGAAGATACGTGGCCTGGAGTCCACTCTTTACCCCATTTCAAACCAGGTAGGTTGAAGTATCGAGTTCCTTCAAATTCCCTTCCTGGAAGTACACAGCAGAGATAATAACATCCCTGCCCTCAAATGATCAAAATAACCTGGGTGTGCAGTGCGTGAACCATAATGCACTTCTTCCAGCTGCTTCTTATTATGCTTAAGGAGGGGGTGGGGGGCGAGGTTTTTCATTTAATTTCTTTGCTTTCTTTTTAATTTTCTTCTGTTTATTACAGTATGAGCCCTGACCTGCTTGCATTCCTCAGCCACTGAGTATTGTACCTTTCAGACTGCTAGTATGCTGATTCCTAGTCAGGATTACTTTTCCAGCAGAGCATACCAAACTTTGACGAATACTAAAGGAAACTAAAGAGTAGAGAAAGGACATTGTGAAGGCCGAAGTTATTACCAGATCATCTGTTAGTATCTTTCTTCAAAGGTTCAAATTTTTAGTATGTGTTGTATTTGAAGTTGTCATATTCTATAACCATCCTTGAAAAATCGTTTCACCATCTCATACCTTTTTGTGAGGGGGAGCAGTTTGTCCCCTAGAGACCAGAAGGGCGTGCTCAGCTTCATTATGCTATATGTGTATGCATGTTTATATATGTAATAAATACAGTCTTATCAACTTCTGAGTGGGGATCTTAGAAATACAATTTTTAAACATGGCAAAGCAGGTGAATGAGTAGGCAGGAGATGAGGCAGAGGAGTTGTAAAGGACTAAGAAATGTAGATAGCTCTCAAAATAAGAGAGGGTGAGAAACAAATACATTGTAGGGCTTACCCTGACAGAGACACAAAGCCTTGGTAAATAGGAATGCAGACAGCTTTCTTGCACATTGCTTTTCAGTCTCTGTCCTACTGCTTACTTACTGCTGTATAGTGAAATCACTCTCTAGTGCTATCTAATTAATTAGTAGAAACTTCTTTAATAGTTTTTCTCTGAAATACTAAAAATACTATAGTGTTCTTCCCTTAAACAGTGTGTCATTAAGTTTACAAGCTTTTGTGTTTCTCATTCTTGATACTGATTGAAAGGTGAGCATGTACAGAAATCCTTACAGAAATACAGTGGTCTGTAAAAGCAGTCCAAAAACATTGGTTTTAGCAAGAATAATAAAGAGAAGAGAAGAGAAAGCCTGAAGGTGTCAGTGACTGTTCTTTGAATTGGTTTATTTTCTTCTTCTATGAGATACAGGAAAGTTTTGAACAGTAGATGGCAGCCAAGAAATTTCCTGGTTTGATTTTTCGGTTTGGCTTCCAAGTGTGTCAAGGGATGTGGGTTTATTACCACAGAAGAACATCAGGAAATAAATCCACTGTAGGCACCTCATTAAATCTCATTTTTATACAGGCATTGTGTTAGACTTGCTTCTATTTTCTCCATCCCAGACTATGGATGTTTTCAGCTATGAATACATAATATTTATACAAATGTAGAGTGAGGACAGGAGGAAAGGTGCCTCCAAAACTGAAAATGGTCACTCAGTATTTTCAACATTTCTGCATGGTGTGGCCTTTGTTCTCCCAGATCCTTTCCACATCTGTGAAGTATGTAGATTTTTAAGTCAGAGTAATTACTATTCTTGCTGGAAATCATTTAATCTTTTTAGGGCCTGTTAATGCACAGCACTGAACTTCTTAATTCCCTTGCACTGTGGAGATCTGGGAGCACTCAAAAAATAAAATCCCTGTTCTGTACACATATTGTGTTGTGCGCCCCCTTTCTACCACCCTGTATCCTTGATGACCTTGGTAAAAGGGGGTTTTTGTTTGTTTTACGGTTCCTCATTTGCTGTTTTTAGAAATTACAGCAATAGAAAGCATCATCTAACTGGACAACCAAAACTGGCTTACATACCCCAAAACTGAGTAATTGGATTTTATGCTGGTAAAGTGTGGAATGGCTAGAGCAGCAAAACACATCCCTCTGGGGTCATACTGGGGTACCAGCATCTCAGGTATGCGCTGCACAAAATGCTCTGACCTTTGGGTTGGGCTAGAATGAATACTCAGGCCATTAGGGTCATTGGAGATGTATGTTTGGCCAAGGATACCAGGTTCTCTGTTGCTTCTTAAAAATATGCTTTCCTTCATGCTGTTCTGTGCACAAAAGCCTTCTGGCTATGGCAAGGCTGCTGCAGCATCTTCCACAGATGCTCAACCAGCCATGCACCCCTTCCTGATGGTCTGATATTGCTGTTACACTCTAGCTTTCCTGACTGACTTCTTAGAAGCAAAAATGAGAGTTGAAGCTTTAATAATACGCTTGACAGTTGGACTTAATGATCCTTGTGGGTCCCTTCCAACTCAGAATATTCTGTGATTCTGTGAAAATGACTTAATCTGTTCCTTGCTTACCAAGAGAAAGAAGGAAGGATCCTGAAATGTCTTGCCAAATCTGAACCAATTCCATTATTATTGAGAGTTTGTGAAATTACTGTGTTTAAATGTAGATGATCTGGGGTTAAGCAACTCCTGTGCTTTGCATGTGTTTGTAATTTTTAAAACTGATAGCTCCTAACAGGAAATGTGATAAATTGAGAAATGCGGAGATCATTGGTAGTGAGGATGTCAATGTCCAATCAGGCTTTGATTCTATAAACTGAGCGGTGTAAGCATAAAACAAAAGCATTTGAACAGAAAGTATCAGTGATAAAAGGTTTCTATAGTTTAAAAAATGCTGCGCACATGAAATGCCTGTGGATTTGGAAAGGCCACTGAGAGTTGAAACAAAATTTCATTGTATTCCTTGTTTGTGTACAGACTTCAATGACTAATTTTCACACTGTGATTTGAGCACTGTGATTGAGTCTTGTGCTGCAGAGAGCTAATCACAGTTTACTAGGAGAAACATGTCTGAAAAACGTGGTATTAGTCTATTCTCTGCTACAGTGGCCAAAGGATCTTGATTATTATGGAAAGCAGCCAGTGCTTTAATAACAATGATCTCTGACATCTTAATATGTGGGAACATTTCTGAGCCTGAATAAGGAATGTGTTCTTAAGGCTAGTTGTGTGTGGCTCTAGGTCATTTAAACCCCTAACATAGGTGATTTTAACAGCTTGTCATAGTGAAAATAAAATGTTTTGTTTGCCATTGAAAAAGTCAGAAAACAACTTGTCTGCCTGCTTTGAAATTGCTTTCTATCTTACAAATGCTCCAAGTAATATAGAAGATATTTGAAGCTAAAAGTTGGCCTGGTCTTCAAGCTTTCTCTGTGCCGCAGCTTCCCTGCTCTCAGTTTGTGTTTGCACCTGTGTACACAGACACACGTGCACACATGTCCTGCTTAGTAAGTGACCTAAGGATAACCTAAATAATGCATTTGAAAGTCCTGAAATACCTCAGGAGTATTTCAGTAACTTTGGGTTACCTCTGTGATTCACTTTGAAACTCTTACGGATGTTATAATCTTGAGAGCATTTTCCTGTACTCAGGTATCACCAATGAGACCCAGCCATTCTGGATCACTGTGGAAGTAAATTATCTGCCCTCAAATAGGAAAATAGTTTGAGGGAATTGTGGAAAAAGTGCTAGTTGCTGTTTCAATAAAATATTGATGTTTCATCCACATGAGAAGCCCCATGTTACAGGTTATTGGACAGAGGGACTTTAAATGATGAACGTGACCTCCTAGATCTTGGAGAACATGTTTTCATTATTTACTCTTTTGTTGCAATTCTTTAGGAAATATGTAGACTTGCTGAGCTGAAACAGATCCAAGCACCAGTCATATCACTGAACTCGTATCTCCAGGAATGAAATTAAAGTAGGCATTAACTATGTCTTATCTGTACAAGTAGAGGTGAAGAAGTATTCCAAAACAAGCTGCTTCCTTGCCAGTCCTGTGTCCAAGTCTTCCTGATTTTTTGTGCATTATGCTCTTCGTTGTTATTAAATCTCCCATTTTTCTTAGTCTGGAGTCCTATCAACTATTCCTCTCCAGCCATTTCTCCCGAATTCAGAGTCCTGTCCAAATACTTGAGCAAGATAAGCCTTTGGATAAATATCTACACTTAAGTCAAGTTTTCACTTTTCTGACATTCTCAGTTAGTGTTTGGGATTGATGCTGTGTAACCTCCATCCTGGGAAGTTAAACAGAGATTTATCAGGAGGTACTGTCAGTGACTAAAGTGGGAGAAGGTAAGATATGGTCACAATAGAAGATAAATGAACTGACCATGGCAATGAAGAGATGGTAATGGTCAAGAAGAGGATGGAATTTTTTAGAAAGGGGGAGAAAATATGAGAATGCTTTGTAATGTTCACTGTGCATCAGTTTCTTTACAATACTGTTTCTAGGTGACAGAAAGTTAAATATTTAATCTTGGGCTGATCGTGTAGGAGCCTGAACCTCACAATGTTCCACAGATGATCACATACAATAGAGAGTAATACACCTGAAAAGGTCCCTTTATGAGACAATGGAAGCATCTGCTGAGCACTGATTTTTAAAAGAAAATCCTTAAAGTCAGGATGAAAAGAGGTAAGAGAAAGAGTCTCTCCTTAAGAAGAAAGCAGAATACAAAAAGAAACAGTGAGAAGAAAGCATTCATAGAAAATACTGCATAGCACAGATTTTGCCAGGGACTGACGGGTACTTCCGTGGGTTTATTAAAAAATCACAGGTCTGTGACTGACAAAACCACTGCAGAGCTGGTGTTCTAACTCAGGAATTCTACTTTGCTTCCCAGGTGATCAATAAATACAGATTTGGTTTAGAAATATGATCTGCCTACATGAATCTTAACAGCTGATTGACAGCCAGATTTTTTTCAAAAGATTAAGTCTTCATTCAGAGTAGGGCTGGACTGAGAGACTATACTCCTTTGGCACAAACACATGAACATACTGTATATGAGAACATATGGCTTTTCAAACTTTCATAGCAGTTTTTCCTATAGCGTTTCACCAAAGGCTGTCAACATTTTGTTACGTGCTGAATCAATATCTTATTTGTTTACGTCTACATTGATGCCAGGGAATGTTCCCAGGCGACGTGGGAGCCTCTGCTGTTAGGGCAGCCTCTGGCATGCCTTTAGCTCATGACAGCTAGCACTTAGAAATAATTAATTCCTGGGCATTAGGAAGCTTACTTAGGGCTAGGAAGTTAGTGTGGGCCAGGGACTGTTCCGTGTAAGAAGTTCCGATCTCCTGAACTGGAGGAGGGAAGTGGGAGGTGCTGCAGCACTGCTACGGGACAGTGATGGTGTCTTGGCCAAACAGTCTGAAGCTCATTTCAATTACTGGTATAGATGTAGTCTTAGACAATTTGAGTACTTGAAGAAAGGGGGGATATTTGTAAAGGAGAATTAATTTCAAATTTCTCCCGCTCTTTCGCCAAAACTAAACTCTGTTATTTAAAATTTCTTCAATCTGTGGTATCCACAACCCAGGAGAAGCAGAGTTGTCAGTGTTTTCACCATTCTTTAAACAAAATTATATTAAGCTGAAAAGTTAAAGTAACTTATCACATATGGAGGGGAGGCAGGGTGAGCACTGCTAAAAGATGGAACCATTTAATGTAGAACTCCAGTGCTTCACACAATGCTGGGTATTAAAATTACATTTTCTATTCATGCTCAGGAGGGAGTCTAGAAAACAGCAGTTAGTCTTTCTCTTTACAAACCTGTGCTCTTCCAAAGCAAATGAAATGGAGAAGAGGGGATAGGATGGAGGGGAAGGAGATGTAATTTTTCTCAAGATATTTGGCATACAACACTCCAAAATCTAGCTTATGTATTTGATAAAACTCTGACTGTGACTCAACTTCAGTAAAAACTCTAATTGCGCATTAGCACTGCAAATATTATAGTGCTGAAAATTTACTTGTCATCATGGGTGCTTGTCTTTATATCTTTAGCTAGCATAATTTGAATAATTTTACCTTGGAATCTTTACTAAAAATAGCATATGAGTCTTATATATCACAATAAAGGGTTAGTCACGTTAGAATTCTAAATTAAATGTAAAGAAAACCCTTTCAAAGAAATCATGAATTAGACTTTTCAAAATATTAATTATGGTGATGTTTAAATATTTGCATTTTAGCTAATCACATTTGGTTTTAAATAGAGAAGAACATTAATCAAGAAATGCATATTAGCCATCATGTTTTGATTAACAACATAAAAAATGCCTTGAAGTCAAACTGTATTTTCAGTTCTTTGGTTTAGACTAGAAGCTGATTATCAATACTGTTAAAAAGAAGCTAAAAATCAAAATGTGTTCTGCTTCTAATTCCTTCTGTAGCTTTTCTTGCCTATCTTAGGTCCTTTCAAAGCAAACGTGGCAAAAGTATAATAGTTCATGTGTTTTTCTGACTGATAAAAGAGGAAAAAATCCTCATCTTGTTTTATGTCACTTAAAATGCAAGTGCTTATTTTTTGAATTCTCACAGCAGACCAGTATTGCTGCAGTGGTCTGCTAATAAGCTCACTAGTGAGTTCTGCTGAAACTCTCTTCTGTTTGAACCTGCCCTTGATGCGGGGCTGTCAGATGGAGCGTGTTTGTCAGGCAGATAATGATGTTTGCAGTGCAGAACATGTAGGTGTATGTGTGGGCACACGAGTGGGTAGGCATATATAACAGTGCTGCTGTGGAGTGGTTGTCTAAAGGAAAAAAGGAAAAAAGGAAGAAAAAGGAAAGGAAAGGAAAGGAAAGGAAAGGAAAGGAAAGGAAAGGAAAGGAAAGGAAAGGAAAGGAAAGGAAAGGAAAGGAAAGGAAAGGAAAGGAAAGGAAA
>VZRN01003869.1:0-67919 GCA_013397935.1 Dasyornis broadbenti
TTTCCAGCAGATGGCTGAGAAGTTGAAGTCCACCATGCAAACAAGTGGTAGCAGCTGTGAGATTTTACCCACATGCTTACAGAATATCTGTTCTGCCTCTTCATCCCAGTCTTTCCTCTTGATATTATAAAATTATACTGCTGGAAGACATAAGGGGTTGTTCTAGCAGCCTAGATATTATGTTTCTTAGTAGTTGCTGAGCACAGCTTAGCAGCAAAGACAACTACAGATGGAAGTCTTTATACCTGAGGCCAGTAACAACTCAGAGCAGCTGCGTGGGATCTGTCCTGTGTGTCAGTTCCCTTGGGAACTACTCCATAAGCGGAGAACAGTCTGTGGTAGGAATCCTTCAGCCATGCACTCCCCTAGTCTCCTGTCCTCGTCTCTGTCTTTTGCCATCCAGACTGCCTTTTATCTGGGGTGTCAGCAACAGTGGCATCAAAGTTACCTGGGCAGTCCTTCAGACTTATCGGTGGCCTTCTGCAGACTACAACAATCTTGAAATAAGAACCTGAGGTACTGTGTCTTTCAGAGAATTAAGATGAAGTGTAAATATTTTAATTCTGGCCATAGAATACCTTTTATCACCATCTCCCTTTGTCCCTTTCTCCTTTTTTACCTCTTTCCCCTCCTTTCTGCATCTCACTCTTCTAAGATCTATTTAATTACACCCATAGAAAAGAAAATGCTGATATCAAAAGAGCAATTCCCTCTTTTGATTTCCAATTCATTTTCCTCTCTCATTCAAAAGAATAGAAATATACAAAGTAATTTGGTATATAAAATGATTCCCCATAATTTTAATCCTTTTAAAGTGCTTATGGAGATTATCACAGTTTGATTTATTTTGACAAGGGGTGGTAAAAATTGTAAGAACAATAGTCTACTAAAAATGTTTTAAGAGCCTGTTGCTGTGTTACAGGAATGAACATTCCAGGTGTTTCATGGGTTTGGGGGACGATTTCCTAATACAGCTAAGTGAATTAAAGTAACACAAGGACACGCATTCACAATAAGTAGAAATGGACACCATTTTGCTAATGCTTGGAGATTTTTTTCCAGTAGTTAAGACATCACATTTTTATGTTCTGTATCTTCATTTTATTCCATCTTCTTTTGCTTTTCACAAATCAGGCAGCTAGATGTCAGAGCTACGAGGGAAATCACAGGATTGCCTAAATTTCTCAGTTGTAGGGCCTGCCCTACGGAGGGTTTGGGTCTGACTATAATATCAGTACATTTCCCAGGCATTTCCCAGGCAGAATTAGAGAGTGAGAGGCAGAGCCCAGGCCCATGCTCTTATAGGTCTTACTTCACCTCCTTTTTGCCCAAGACTTTGGTTGTGTGCAGAAGTTTTGTCTGTACTCTGTTTTGAACCAGATGTAGTAGCTCAGCTCTCAAAAGAGGAAATGCAGTGACTGAGAATGTAGTAACATTCGTGACAAAGGGCATTCTCAGAGTCAGCCTCTGCACTTAGCAGCTCAATAACATCATGGTCCCACAGAGGGAAAGTGGGTCTCACCATGTGATGTACACAAGGCTTACTCAGCCTTTTGCCACATGAAGCCAGGTGGTTCCATTACCGTGCCATGAAGGTGGACTCATTTGGGATAATCTCTTCATGACAGGTCTAGGAGTGCAACCATGGAAAACACCACAATGGTAAGAGTGTGTGTGTGCAGTCTTACAATCTCCCTCAGGCCTCCATCACCCAGATGTTTTGTGATCCCAGTGCCTTACACTAGAAGAGAGGAAACATGAAAGTGAAAATACTAGTTTTCCAGGACCAGTAATTCAATCACACATACTAAAGCCATCTTATCTAAGGTGTCAAGTTATCCCAATGCAAGAAAACATTAGAAAATATATATGAAGTTTTCATGACCTTCATTTTCCCCTTGTTCTGCGTTTATGTTTGTAACTTTGGATCTATTAAATTTTGCTTATTGAAAATACTTGTTATCTGGGATGGATAATATGCATTGTTTAGGATAAACCTGAGCTTTTAGAAAGTGAATTTTCTGGAGAATTGAACCTCCAAAAAAAAAAAAAAAAAAAAAAAAAAAAAACAAAAAAAACAAAACAAAACAAAAAAGAACAACAAAAAAAAAACCCACCTGAAAAAGATACCATTGGAAGAACTTAGCATTGTGAAGTGTGTAACACAGAATTCAGAAAGTAATTAGCTGTTATCATAAGATCATTTTTAAACTAACAAATCTAAATTTCAAACTATTTCAGAAAAATAGTGATCTTTACAAATACATTAAAACAGCAGAAAAAAAATGAAAAGAGGAAGAGGGTGAATAACAGGGCAGGCAAATGACTGATCTTTCTGTGTGGTTTTCACTCGAGCACGAGAAGAATGATTACATCCCTACAGCAGTCTTCAAAGTGTTGGAGTCAGAGAGTGGAATAGGAAATGAACTGCAGTTCAGTGACCCTCTGTGGCCTGAACAGTGGGAGCTGGTAAGCACAGCATTTCCACTTTATTCACTTCTTTTTTTTCAGCCACTGTCAGTAGAAGGCCTTCCCACACACATGCTTTTGCATCTTTATTGTAACCTGAAAAGAACTAAATGCAGCAGATCTATCTATGTATAGGTGGATATAATCTGTATGGGTAGATTTCTCAGTGCTCCACATACACACAGGCTTATTACACGTGTATGATATAGCAATGAATAACAACAGTTTTCCTGAAGAAGTCTGCTTTCCAATTTGAAATAGAATACACACTGAGCCATGAAAATTTCTTTGTGTTTCATTAGGGATAAAACCACAAGTTGGTCACCTAGGTCTGTTAGGAGACTAAAGTACCACTTTCAGCCTGGTCTGTAATTTTCTTTCTAATGGAGGTGCTTCTTTTGTCACAAAACATCAGCAAAATACCTTCAACAAAATTTCCCTCTAGGAAAGGAAAACACCCTATATAAATATAGCCACAGTGTGATGTCACTTCAGGGATGCTCCAACTTGTCATCTTGATCTATTCTCATGATATATGTGCAAAGGGTAATCTAATGCTTAATAAAACCTCTAATGCACATCACAGTTTTCCATAAAATTGCACCTCTGCAATGGCATGATAAAGTTGCATGTAAATATACCCAGAAGATAAACCTGCAGAATATTACATTATATGTATCCTTGTAGACAAGTCAAGCGGCTACTGATGATCCAAGTCAGATTATTTTTCACCTTTTTGTTTTGTAACTGGACATCCCTTGATCTTTGAAAGGGAGTTCCAAACTTTTCAATATGTTTATTTTTTTAAAAAGTGAATTCTTAATTATATCCAGATTTACCAAACTTTTCTACTAAGGTTCAGAAATAGTTCAGATAAAGTTATTACTTTGATGTTTAGGAAAATAGAGGATTGAGGGAACTATGTTTTTGGGTTTTTTATCAGTAGATTATGATGGCAAATTTTCCTTTTGTTCAGAAGATATGACTGAGGGAATCACTGAAGATTGTTTGTCAAGGGAAAAAATTAAAAGTCAAGCCTGCAGTCTGATTTTTATGTTTTAAAGAAATCCCTGACCCTCCAAATTTTCTTGGTACTCCTTTTCACTACAGCTTCAGTTCTGTGTGATGCCATTTGGACTCTTGGAGCTAAGAAGAGGCTGAACAGCTGTTTTTGCAATCACTGTAGAATGATAGAATCACAGGGTGGCTTGGATTTGAAGGGACCTTAAAGATCATCTAGTTCCAACCCCACTGCCATGGGCAGAGACACATCCCACTAGAATAAGTTGTTCAAAACCCCATCCAGACTGGCCCTGAACACTTCCAGGGATGAAGCAACCACAGATTCTCTGGACACCTGTTCCTGTGTCTTGACACCCTCACTGCAAAGAATTTTTTCCTGATACCTGATCTAAACTTTAAACTTTCAGTTTAAAAATATTACCCCTCTACATCAATATAGGCCCTGATAAAAAACTTGTCTTTCCATCCATCTTAGAAGCCTCTTGTAAGTTCCAGAAGGCCACAATAACATTTCCCCCTAGCCTTCTTTTCACCAGGTTGAACGACCCCACCTCTCTCAGTCTGTCTTCATAGGTAAGATGCTCCATCCTCCTAATCATTTCCATGGCACTTCTCTGGATGCATTCCAACAGACCCATGTATTTCTTGCACTGGGGAACCCATTGAATATAATAAAACAGAAAAGAGTGAGGGTGTCATTAAATGAAGAGTTATAAATTATGCTTCCAGACAAATCTAAACCATCTTTAACACTGTAGTATAAAAGGGTGCACAGTTCTTAATGCCTATTACACTGGTCTTAATGTAATTTTTCTTTATTACGAGTAAGGACTACAAGGCAAAAAGGCCTATTTCGGCACTGTCTTTACAACAAAATTTATCCTCAAAAAGCTTCACAGATTCTCTTGATCATATTGTGAAATGTGAGCAAAATATATCCAAGGATAACAAATCTGTGTTTTACAAAATCTTTCTGATATGAAAAGATATAATAGTTTTATATACCTGTGATAATTTTGTTAAAATCTTGCATATTTTTACAGTATTCTGGAGTTATACTTTTCTTTCTCATATTCCATTTTTATCTGAAAAGACTAGATACATATTTGAAAAGAGATATGCAGAGAACATGAGTCTAGCAGTCTGTGTTTTTGGAAACTCTTTTTTTTTAATTGAAGGTTTGTCTGTTTTCATATGGTTTTCACTAAAATTCTCTGTAGTTTTACAAAAGAGACCAAGTCTTCATTCCTCTTACATTTAAAATCTGCATTTTACAAAAGAAATGCCTAATATAGTACTCCTGAGAGCCCAACAAAGAAACTCCTAAATGAATAATTAAGAGGTGAATTAATGTTTTTATGATTCAAAATCTGGGAATATAAATGGAGGGATGTTGCGTCATCATGTGGGCTGCAAACAGAATAAAGGGTTATGTTAAACGAACACTGAAAATAGAAACTTTGCCTTTTCCTCTGCAGTTCCTTGTTGAAGCCAACCGCTTGATAATTACTCTTGACTATTTCCAAATCCCATCACAGGAACTGTCTTTTCCTCAGCCAAGGAATTCTAATTCACTTCTGCTCTAATTAAAGAATTAGACCTTTCTCCTAGGTCTCAGCCGTTCTTGGACTCGCTGTTAATATCAAAACTTGTCCACTTGTCCACTTCACCCTCAATAACTGGGCTATGTGAAAATTCTTATGTCCTACACAGCTTACTTATATTTATATGTAAGAAGAGTAATTCAATCCCTCCCTATGTGTTGTGATCAAGGCCCTAGATCATTCCTTGCACGACTCACACTGCATCTGAAATGATCTTCAAGGACTCCTGCTGGCTTCAAAGAAACAGATTTTGTTTAGCATTTTAGCAGAGCAGCTTTACTAAAGAACAGCTCTGCAGCTTTGGAGCATGATACTCCTTAAAATAAGTGGAAAATGTAGAAACTGTGTCCTTCCTTCATAAATTTGATTTTGTCTGAACTCTTGATGTGTGTTCACACCAGCGGGCTCTGTCTGTTACCCTTAAATATCCAAAGGCTCCATCTGATAGAGTCTTTTTATGTGCAGTTTTCTCCAGTGGACATATCACCCATTCAAGACACCAGCTTGGTGTATCACTAAGCACACATTTTACGGAAAGGTGATGGCCACATTATTGCAGCTGATGTTCACGACAAGAAATAAGTTCCTGCATCTGTGATATTGGAAGGACTTAATCTGATCAGCAGGAAGCATAGCTTAACCTAAAGAGAAGGAAATATAGCATTTTACTATTTTTTCGGTTTCCCATAAAAAATTCTAAACAAGTAATTCTAACTTGTAGCAATGGAGGATGTTATAGTCTGCTCCATAGGAACTCCACTCCAGCAGTCTTCAGAGTGCTTTGACAATAGGACCAAAGGCTGTGAGCAGTATTGTCTCTGCCCTCTGTAGTGCAAAGCTTTGGCCTTCAGTAGGTGTAAGGTGTCAGGTTTATGTGTGCCATGCTATGAGGAGATACATTTATTGAATTTTCACCTGATCTCTTACAACGTAGGAACATCAGGGATCTCTCTTTTATACAACATCTACATTCTTTGCATCTAATAACTGTACTCATCATCAGTATTTTCTTGGATATACCAAATGTACTTTTTTTATAATACCCCTTATCTTTACAGTGTTGGAGGTGTCTTTTCCTAATTTCACCACTGCTTTACTGAAGTTCTTTTCACCTCTTTTCCTAACCCTAGTAAAGGACTTTGGGTCACTGCCTTATCACGTACATCTTTCTTGCTTCTCAACAGGGTAGAGGGCTACATCAAACATCTCTGCTTTTGGCTGACTGGTGTCTGAATTCGGCCTACCGTGGCCTCTGCCAGCATGTCTGACCTGCAATTCAAACTCTTCTACTTCAGGAGCATAGCATGTGTCCGTTACAGATTCCTCTGCTGAGCCTATCCTACTATATGGATAGGCTGTCTCTGGACTAGTGCTGCGCTAGGGCTTTCTGGTGATTTCTGTTCCCTTGACTTGTGAAGGCAAATGCTATTTTCCACAGGCAAGGACATGCATAGGGGATTATGGCTGCAGTAGGTAGGTTGTTATGACCTGTCCTCAGAGGATGAATTCCCACAAGTAAGGTGCATGGCATGTTGCTTGTGTGTGCCATCTAAAACCAGCTGTGAGCACTTTATGACACCTCCTTGAGAAGGGCTGCATTATGTATGAAGCTGGCCATAAACAAATGACACCTGCAGTCTTGCACAGGGCCCCCAGGCCTCTGCATTACTCTATGTCTGAAAGAATATCACCACTTGTAACAATATCATCACACCCAAGACTTTATTACAATGATCTGGTGGATTTCAGAGGCTTTCTCCTGGCTCCCAGCCGTAGCTGGTGGGGTTTTATTCCTCTGATTACACTGTGCCTGTTCATATTGCTCATGGCACTTCATTTGCTAAGGTCAGCCCTCTGTATCTTTGAAACAGTCTTAAAGTTTGTTTTTTCCCTTCTCAAAGTCTCCTCCCCACCCTGAAATAGCATGTTACATTTGAGGCAAATGTTTTTGAGAGGAACTGCTGCTGTAATACCTGTAGGGTCGCCACGCTCTAGGCTGGCAGTCAGTATCGCTCTGCCAGTGCAAGCCTGACTGGTGGTTGGTAAGCAGAGAGTGGACACAAAAGTAAGGCTGGCCAAAAATCATAGAATCATAGAATTTTAAAGATTGGAAGGGATCTTAAAGATCTTCTAATCCCAACCCCCACTGTTGTGGTGAGAAACACCTCCCACTAGACCAGGTTGGTCAAGGCCTTAAACAGCCTTGCCTTGAACACTGCCAGAGTTGGGGTATCCACAACCGCCCTGGGCAACCTGTGCAGTGTCTCACCACACTCACAGTAAAGAACTTCTTCCTAGAAAAACCCTTCCCTCCTGCTCATTGCTTTAAGAAAGGACCAAAATTAGCTTGGATGGAGCATTTCCCACTGTTTCTGCTGGCACAAGCAAAGAGTGTTTCCATGATATGCTGCACAGCTAGCCCTGCCAGCTGCCCTAGGAGCAGCTGGAGACCCAAAGGAAAAGAAAAAATTCTGAACTGGTGAATTATGAAACGGTGCACAGGAGCACTGAGACGATTTAATGTCTTATTGTGGGTTTGGTAGGTATTTTTTTATTTGCTAAATAACCTAATGATTTGTTTGTACTCATAAAGGTGTTGAAAATACTGTCTGTTAAATAGCTGCCATG
Source organism: Dasyornis broadbenti (assembly GCA_013397935.1). Classification (NCBI taxonomy): domain Eukaryota; kingdom Metazoa; phylum Chordata; class Aves; order Passeriformes; family Dasyornithidae; genus Dasyornis; species Dasyornis broadbenti. The sequence continues at coordinate 7,725 of VZRN01003869.1, forward strand.
CCATAGTTAAGAGAAGGGGGTTCAGAGCACATTAGCAGGCCCACATAAAAGCCAATTACAGATGAGATTTTGTGGGTAAAAGTGTGGCTACTAAGATGAAAGCTTTGGAATACTCAAAGACCTTTTTCCTTATGTGTTTCTTTGGGGGCTTTTGGATTTTTTATTTGTTTGCTTGTTTCAGTTTTGTTCCCTAGTAGTGGAATTTGCACCGCTATAAACACAATTTATTAACACAGGTTGCTGCTCAGTCTGAAATAACCCCCTCCATTTCTGGCTGAAGAAAACTGCTGTGCCTAACTTGGCTGCTGGGAGAAAATTAAGACAGGTTCTCTATCTAGTACTCCCATTTTCTCCTAAAGAAACAATTTGAGTAAGCCTCTTTTCTAATGCACAGTGCCTGCCCTGTAAACAATGCCAGTGGGTGGATCATGTCCTGAAAAAATGGTACAGAGCCAAAGGCCTACATTTGTAGGAAGTGAAGTTTACACTCTGCCAGAGGAAGAGGGATACATAGGCCAAGGAGCCTTTGCAGGGTAATGAGACTAAGATGAAAAAAATAGTGAGAAATATTTGTATATATCACAAAGTGCATATTCTGCAAAAAGTATAAACCAGTATCCTCAATGGTCATGTGAAAGTAGAATAATTACTCAAAATTTATGTGTGGGTTTTCACAAACTTATACAAGTATATGCACATCCAGGAACATATATCTTCATGACCAGATTAAGTTGCATGGCAGCTGAACCCTGCAGAGCTCTAGTCCTAAGTAAAGGTAACCTCTGAAAATGAGGAATGAGCAATAAAAATGGTTGACTGTGATATCTATTTATTTTATGTGAGTTTATGCCAACAAATGGTCTGTCTAGGGGCTCAGAACACTCCTTGCACACTTTTCTCTTGGTTGTTATACCACAAACTGTTTTAAATTAGTGATTTCATCTGATAAGACCATTTTAGGTCTTTCCATGTTAGCCTGGTAAGGCAAAAAAAGAGAATTATTTTCATGGAAATAATATATGTTAAAATGAGCTCAAGAAATTTAATTAGGATACGCTGAAACTAGTTGCCATAATCATAGCTTGAATTAGCTGTTGGCTAGATGTTTCCTATAATATTATGGGAAAGGCATAATGGAGAGCCTGAATAAGTGAAACAAAATGAAAAATAAGGAAAAAATATGTAAGTTCAAAGTACAGATGTGCTCAAACGGAACACTTTTAAATAAAAAAAAAAAAAAAAAACTTGAGTTTTAAATACATGAAAAGAAACTGTTCTTTTCAAATATAAAATATATAAAATTGTTCTTCATCATTTTTTACCATTGAAATTAAGTTACACTATATATGTGATGCAATAATATATGGGGATATCCAGCATAGGAGTCTCTTGTAACATTTTGAAATATTGTCAAATAAACAAATCAAAACCATTGACACCCGTGAGTTATCTATGCCACAACCAGATTTACTTGATACTGCCTTACAATTGGAAAAGCTAATATGGAACAGATACAGATAGATGTACACTTGATCATCAGTACACGAACTATACCTGTTTAGGCCTGTTTTCCTTAGGAGACTTAGACAACACTTACTTACTGAGATTGGTAAAATGGACTAACCATGAGGACACCTTATTAAATTACTAAAACAGGAAGAAAATATTCTGTGAGAAACAGCTAAGCAGAGGACAATATTTAAAGTGTCTCTATCTTGCATCTTTTAAAGCATCAAAGACCACAAATCTTCTAAAGTACCTGGAGCATAAATGTCAGGAATCTGGAGAACTTTACCAAATACACTCTTCAGATACTGTGAGAAGAAAGAAATAAATTTGTGCTAAACAGTATCAAATATTCTTGTAAATAAGGAAATTACCTCCTTGGGAACTGCCAATAACTTAGGATATATTGTACTTTACCACAGTCCACTCATACCCTGTAGCAATTCTGAGCATTCTTAAAGGTCCCCCTGCAACAAAAAGAGGTTCCAGATTTAAAACTTTGCAACAGCCCATTTGTAATTCATCTGTAGTTCAGATCTTCTAAATCCACCTTCTAGACTTTCCATTCTGTCTTTAGGCTTCAGACTGTGAGACTGTGCTGTGGAGAGCAATGTGCAGAAAGCATCTGTCTCAGCTCTGTCAGTCATGGGACACTTACAGCTGAAAATGTGGTGCTTATTCTCTTATCCTATGAGGTTATACTTCAATGTTAGATTTGGCAGTCTCTGAGGGTCTCAGTCTTTCATATATGGAAAACAGAACCACTAATGTAAGGTGAGGAAAGCTAAGTTTTTTCACCAAAATGTGGAAAATCGGTTGCTAGTGGCATGGAAATGCAATGTCAAAGCAGGGCTGCCATCTTGGTTTATGTATTGTTTTTGTGTGATGCTGAACTGAAAATCACTGAATGGAAGTAAACCTTCACTGACTTAAAATTCTACTGCACTACAGGAAATTGTTGTAGCCGGTAAAGTGAATGCTGCAACCTTCCAGGATCATCTTAGCAGGGGAAGCCGCTCGGCAAAGTTGCCACATATAACACACTACAAGCACACACCGGGTAGCTGATAGCACGGTCGACAGCAGCAACGCAAGAAGGGTCCACGAGACAAGTTTATTCCTACCATGCTTGTGAGGGGATGAGAAGAAGAGAGAGAACAAAGAGGAGGTCTAGGATTTTATACGGGGTTGGTGGGGGCGGAGAGAGCATAAGGAGGCCAATGGTCTAGAGGCATAGGGGCAATACATAGGCAGGGTTAGGATACGAGAGCCAATAGGGAAGATCCAAGGGAATGGCAAAGGGACAAGGGATCTGCCTCTCTGACCTGGGGCACTGGCCTCCACAGGAGATGAAGCGGGAAAAGCCTGTGTTTTCTTCCTGAACTTCCTTTAGTTTTGCATTGCATTTAATTTAGTAGCAAAATCTCCACTAATATTCCCAATCCTTAGTTCCAATGGTACACCTCTATCTGAGCTGTGAATTTTCTTATAGCAGAAGAGATTAGATTAGTGTAGAGTCTACTCCAGAGACTATGGCACAGCAACTTGTGCTGACTGGAACTTTCTTAAAGAAAGCTGTCAAAAATGTAACCATGTTGTCCCTCTGAAAGGACAAATTGGTGACAAGAGGGTCATGGAAGGATAGGAGTGCTTTTTAAAGCTCCTTTTCAATTCACGTTCTTTATCAATGTATTGCGATTACTCTGCAGTACTTTTTGTCCTTTCTAGTCACTGCTGTAGAGATTGCATTCTGTAAGAATAGTTTGAAACAGGAATTCCTTTAGATATAAAGGGTCTTGCTATTTTGGCTTGGAGTTGAATTCATGGGCTTGATATCTAACTGTTCTTTTTTCATTTCCTTTCAAAAATTACCCACAAAAAAGTTTTTTTTGCAAAATCAGGCAGACTACTCAAATTTCCAATGAATCTTGTTCAATATATGCTGCCATTACAGGTATAGTGCAAGGGAAAGTTTAATGATAACAATGTAAAGTGTGCTTTCTTGGCTTATGAACATGAACCACCCAGAGATAATTTACAAAAAAAAAGAAAATAAAAGGTTAAAAATCTAATTGCTCAGTGTGCAATCTGCTTGAATATCCCTTCTATACAAAGGTAATGATTATGCAGAGCTATTTCTTTGTCTTGAAATCTTGACTTCCTCTTAGCAGGAAGGCAGGATGCTGTGTGGGTACCAGTTTGAGGAAATTACAACAGCAGTTGTCTGTTTAGGCTGCTCCCACCTTTTTTCTGCCTAAAGCCTGTGGAGCAAAGAATTTAGGGCTGCATCCACTACTGCACTGATAATGTGATCATATAGAGAAATCCTTGGGTTTAGGCCAAGGCTTCCAAGTTTCCCAAATGCCATTGCCAAGCCTCAACATTTCTCATGACTCACCATGAATCATCACGACTTGCTGCCCTTACCACTGAGGTAAGCTCGGAGCACATTTTACCCCAAAAGTTGGTCAGCTTCTGAGAAGTTTTATAGAGTTCTTTTGCAGTCACAAATAAGGAAAATAATGTTAATTTATAAACCTTCATATATCACAAGATTTTATGCTGATAAGGACCGTGTTATAGTATCATACAGGATGGAAGCATGCCCTCAAAATACACTTGGCATTTTGGACAAAGAGTCCAACAAGGTAAACTTTTGTTTGTTTTAGGGTTCTTGAGATTGATACTTCACCCTTTACTATGTCAGTTCCTGTGTATGATCTTTCCTCATTCTCTTTAATGTGTGTGCAAATTTCATCACTTACACACCATCTTTTCAACATAAAATCAGCCTATTTCATGACAGCATCTGCTTTGAGTGTACTGTCTACCTGCTTTTTCTCTCCTTAAAAGCAAATGAGTTCTATAAAGTTACTGTATGAGAACTTTCTTTTTGCAAACTAATAAAATCTTACTATTCAGTTACACATTGGACGTGACATTTTAGAAATGGCTTTAACACTTCTTGCATACAAGGAATAATTCTTCAACTATAAAGAAGATAATTGCTCTTTGATAACATTGAAAAAATTGTTAGTTTCAAAATAATAAATTATACGGTGTCTGCAAACATTGATTTGCAAACAACAAACCACAGGTGAGTAAATGATGAGTCTGATCAAGATTTTATTTGTTCTTTTTAATTGCTGCCTTTAAATTTCTGTTAAGTAATTTACCATTACTATGTGGTTTATATTACTGCATGGGATTAATTCAGTGATATTTTAATGATAGCACGTTTTATTTCTAACATGTGAAGATTAAGCCAGTGTTCAGTTGCTGAATTCACTAGCTGTAGTTTTGCATTAAGTACTTAGTTAAAAATAGTGGAAGGTAATTATATTTAAAGTTAACCCATCTAAGGAAGCAAAATCCAGTGATTTAGTACTATTTGAAACATTTATAAAAATATATTGAAAGTTTTGCATTCAAAGATTCATGGCTTACATATTTTACAGGATTAAATCTCCATGTTAAGAAAAAAAGGAGAAATGGTGTTGATGGATGTCTATAATTATATACTATTCTATCAATACTTTCAATATATATGGCATTTACAAAATAAGATTGGGAAAGTAGAAGCTAATAAGACACTTTTCATGCAGCCAGAATATTATCCAGAATTTGGTAGATAAAAATAACCAAATAAAACTAATTTTTGATATGTTTGACATTGTAAGAAGGCTGGGGGGAAGGGAAGAAATGTGTTGCTCTTTTCCAATTGTCAAAGCATGAAAAAGTAAGATTAAAAATAGTGAGCTCTATAATCAAGCTCTAAATAGAGATTTCATCCCTAAAATAGCCCCATCTCAAAAAGCAGTTATATAGTAAAACAATGCTTAATGAAATGTTAGTGGAGTTTTTTTTCCAATGCTATTATTAAATTATCTTTCTAGGATTTTAAGAATGATAATTATTAATTCATTCATGTAGTTTTTTAGAATTGTTCCTTTAGTATAAAAGAGAAGGGCTTACCACATCTATTATGATGAAATCCAGTACTCACATTAAGAACACAAGCTCAGTAATATTAACCAGCAAGAAAATTAGTATTAAGAAAGATGGTCTTGCCCCAGGAAGAGCTCTGTCTGTAAATTCACCACTAAGCATTTGTAGCACTGCAAAGCACAGCCTCTGTTCTGTTGCAGTATTCCAATACTTCTTCATGTTGTTAAAAGATACCTATTTATTTAGTTGGGCTTTCACACTGATACAGTTCTTTATGGGCAAAACCCTGCGCACCCACGGTTTTGCAGTCAAACTCTACACTAGATGGGCAAGCACTCAGATGAAGTATTGCTGAGGTGAGGAAGGTTATATACAAAAGTACGATTCTGCTTAATATATTTTTTTTATTCAGTATCCAATATGGAAATCACAAGAAATTGTTAAGGATCTCTCCCAGCCATTCATTCAGTGAACTGAAATGGCCGGTGTTCAGCAGAAGCCAACAGCACTAAGGTGAGATGTACCCTCATAGGTATAAGCATACCTTGCTAAAATGCTAGTTTTAAAACCATGATACAAATTAGGAATATATTTTCTTCATTATCTGTGAACACAGCAACAGTCACACAACACTACCTAGTGTTAAAACATCTGAAAAAGGTGTGATATAAAATTCTCCTTCACATAGAGAAAGAGTTCTTCAATCCCAGCATTCAGCTCCAGTTTCTCTTCAGAGTCGTTCAGGACACAATTGACAAGATAAGGAGAGGAAGAGTGAGACTCTTCTTCACCAGTCCTGCAAACACCATCAGGAATGTGCCTGTCTCCAGGATCGCTGCTGGGCCCTCTTGATAATCACTAAAATTAGTGCCTTCCTTCAGGTGGTCAGTAGCACTGCTGCAATGCTGAATACCCAGGGCTTAAGCTGTATTGTTCTGTATAATGACACAACCATTACATACAGACCCTGATTTTTTACCCTTTTTTTTCCAACCCAAAACTACGTTCATAAAATTTCATTGCAAACATATCTTTTTAAAAGTTGTTAATATGCAGAGTTAAAGATCCAAAAATCACGATGTATCATGATTCTTGCTGCCCATAAAATTCTAATTCTGCTTGTCATGTCTTAGATTTATAGTATGGATTTTACTTTCAGCAATCAAAAGGCAGCTGCAGATGTACTACACCATTCTGAGGTTTTTTAGTAGTAGACACCCAGAGTTTTGTTTTAAACTCATTTATTATGTACCTCTGCAAATAACCTGTGCTTTGTCTAGTACTCCAAGCACAATTTTTGACTATTGAAAAAGAGGCATCAGAGCAGAAAAGAAATACAGTGGGTTAGAGAGAAGATAGACAAATTCCAACAGAGTTAAAAAGAAAAAAAAAAAACAAAAAAAAAAAAAAGAGAGAGAAATCAAGGTTATCTTTCTACCTTTCTCTTTCTTAGATTAAAAAGCAATTGGGACCTGCTTGAGGAAAAACTAAGTTTCCATTTTGGTGTCATGGACACCAAGGATTTGTGGTTATCACAATAGTTATTTAAAATGTGCTTTGTGTTGTAAAGGAAACTTTATTTTAATGTAGCAACTAGAGTTGTTTTTAGCAGATTAGAGCAAGAAACAGCATGAAGGAATCTGCAGCATTTTTTCAATGGAGTACTGAGTCAGGGAAACTAACTTAGTCACTGCTGTACTCTTTTGAAGTATTAGTGGCTCAGCTGCAGGCAAATACCATTCTCCCTGATTTGGAGAAGGAGCAGGAACCTGAATTTCCAAGTTGCAAGTTGGGGCTTTCCCCACACTGGCCAAAGGATCTCCCAGTTGTGCCTTGCAGTTATTCCACCTTGTGCAAGTTATAATGATCGCTCCCTATTGTCCAAAAAGGGTCAGGCCCTTCTCCAGGGGCCAGAGTACAGACCCCACAATATTCCTAGCATCAAGATCTTGCTGCAGTTATGATTTAGTATTATAGAGTTTTGACAAAAAACGTCAGCTTCTGCATGACTACCATTGTCTTTGATCTGAGCTGTTAACATACGACAAGAAAAAGGAAAAAGAGGTTGGATCCTGGGTTTTCAGTATTCTGAGTGAGTGTTCTATTGGCCAAAACACAGTTTTCTCTCACTGGGAATTCCATTATGGAACCTGAAGGAATGGATACAAGTGTTAATTTTTCTGATCTGGGTTGGTTTGTTGTGGTTTTATTGACGTGATCATTCCCGTGACAAGTTCATATTTTGATGAGCTGAAAATTTATGATGAAAAACTACTTCACGTAAAAGATTTCTGACCAGTTATAATTAATACTCTGTTTTGTATTATACTGTCTAGTGAAGTTTTGAAAGTATGGCCTTAGGGATAATCTTTTAAATAGTTTCTGTTAATTGACAGTGTTATTCAGACATCTTCCTTCCACCCCAACCCTGGTATTATGGGTGAGCTATATTGATGCAGTAATTATTTAGATCACTTTTTAAAATTTCCTCTTCTTTTTTCAAAGGGCTTTTTACTTAAAATGTTTTGTAATGCTTTTATGTCTCTGACTCTTTCTCAAGTAACAGGTTTTTCATGTATTATTTGGAAAGAGACATTTCAAAATCCCTCTAGAATTATTCAGTTTGGAAAACATTCTATAGACATAATTTGCTGGAGGCAAGCTAGCACTGCAGATTAAAAGTTTACATGAAGACAACAGACAAACCAGTATTACTTTAAATCAGACTGAAAGAAAAAAGTACATTTCTGCTAGACCCAAAAGACCTTTATTTAGTGTCTTCTCAAAAACTAAAGTATATTATTACATATCCAGTAAACTATTGATCTTCACTCATTTACTGTATACTCCATTAGTATTCTTTTCTCAATGCTAGTATGGGGTCTCACAGATTTTTAGAAACACTTTGCAGCTTCATCAGAATTAGCAAATCATTCATAGGTGATATTAAATGAAATCCAAAGGAAAAAAAAATGTTTCTTAATTCTTTCTAGTTGTAAAGCCACTAAGCTCAGGAAATTGCATGTTTCTCTCAGGTAAGAAACATACTGTCACTGTTAAAAAAATAAAGAAATTAGCAAGTAAATAAATGAAGAGTTTTGAAACCTTCCGTTATGCCACTGTAATTCATTCCTGTATATGAGTTTCAGTACATCACGATTTATTTCAGAGTAGACTACATGGGTATAGCAAAGCAGATTAGTGCCTCTTATCTCTGCTGACTTGTAACTGTTATTCACTGTGATTTTTATATACATATACACATAGGTGTATCTGTACTTATTTGCTGGTTTTTTTTTCAAATGGAACTTAATTCTTGCTTTCATGTTCAAATAACATGTTAGTTGCTCTTGTTTGCAAAAATATTCAGTGGAATGCATTTTTTCATGAAGTACAACAAATTAGTAAGAATATATTAATCATAAAATGAAAATATGAAGCTAATATTGTACTATCATCCCTAAATCATAATTTTGCATGGATAATATTCAATGAGATCAAAATAAACCAGAATTTCCAGTGATGACTGTGGGACTAAGTGTCTTCATATTTAGCTGCTCAACCTGAGACACCTAAAGCTTGATACCTCCTCTCAGGATACTAAGGACTGTGCCGTAATCTGCTGTTGTGTCTGTACTGTTTTCTCTGGGACAGAGTTGACTTTCTTCCTAGTGGGTCGTATGAGGCTATGTGAACCATATGATTTGTGACCACAACAATGTTGTTAACAAAGGGATGTTTTAGCTGTTGTTGAGCAGAATTTACACAGATTCCTGGCCTTTTCTGTCTCTCACCCCACACAACAGTGAGGGGGCTGCGGGTGCACAAGGAGGGGACACAGCCAGGAAAGCTGACCCCAACTGACCAAAGGGATATCCAACACTACATGGTGTCATGTTCAGGATATAAAACTGGGGGGAAAAGCAGGAAGGGGGAACTCTCCAAGTGATGACGAATGTCTTGTCAAGACATTGTTACATGTGATGGAGCTCAGTTTTCCTGGAGATGGCTGAACAACTGCCTGCCAATGGGAAGTGGTAGATGAATTCCTTAGTTTTGCCTTGCTTGAAATATGTAGCTTTTATTTTCCCTGTTACACTACCTTTATTTCAACTCATGAGTTTTCTCACTTTTACTCTTTCAGTTGTCTCCTATCCCACTGTAGGTGAGAAAGTGAGTGGCTGCTTAGGGTTGATCTGCCAACCTGGGTTAACCCGCAACAAATTTCCTACCAGGTGAGCAGTTCTTCAAACATTTAAACTTCATGAAAATGTTAGTTGCAGATTACAAAAGTCATTCTCTGTTGGTAGCCTTTTCCTTGCAATGAGAGAATTCATGAAGTGACTTAAGCCAAAGTGTGGAATGTGAGACTTGAAATTAGATCTCTGTTCTTTATCAAAAGCTAAAAATGTGTTCTTCATATCACTCTTACTTCAGTCCATCCATTCTCTTGACCCTTCTTCCATTTCCTAAAAAAAACCCCACAAAAGTTAAATGAATCACATCAAAGCTTGGGATGTGACCAATAAACTCTCAATGATAACCAAGCCTCCTAACCCTTCCAATATTTACTTCATATTTTGCTTAATATTCAACAGAATTTCTGAGAGGTACCTATTTAATAAAATAAATTCCTAAATCTCAGCAAACAACCTTTCTTCTTTTCTTCACCTGTTTGCATTTCACACCCACACTGAGCCTAGGGGCTTAATATACTCAGGCTAGTAGTATCATCCCTTGTTATGAGGATGGCTGTGTTTACTCATATGGCAAAAATTGTTCCTCAACTTGCCCTCCAAGTACAAAACACACAAGCTGTGGAAGGCAGTGAGCCTTCAAGTCAACCCCCCATGCTTGCCTGGAGGAGTCAGAGCTAGGCAGCTCGCCTTCAAGGTCAGAGTGAGAAACTGGAGGCATCCCAACAGGCCTTGCTTCTCCCATGCTAATAGCCCTTTCCCTGTTGGCTAATCGGTTTCCACCCCACCCTCTACTTTCCCCATATAAACCCCTGTCCTGACCCTAACACCTTAGGTTGGTTTTGTTCCTGGCCTCCCCTTTGCAGGGTGCTGGACAATAAAGACTACCTCTGTGGAACTGCCATATGAGCCACCTCACTTTCTCCGTCCCCGAGTTTGCCTTGGGTGATTTCACAAAAGAGCTGATCACTTGTAGCAGAGGTGTCGCTACACTTGCTGAAATCACTGTTGCTCAAGGAGGCTTTTGCCAGCATCCCTAGAGAGGCTGTTCCCTGCAGGATGCTCTGTCTAGGAAGGTCGCGGCACCCCAGCTCTGCCAGCACCGGATCCTCCCCGACCATGACAACAAGCCTCTGTTTGTTAAAGTTTTCTGCATTAGTCACAGGGAGTAGCTGGTCATCCACTCAGACTTATTGCCTTGCATACACACATCTCACTGCCATGGCTCTTCTGAACCCCCAGAGCCACACTGACAGGACAAGACCTTGTTCTTGGCTTCCTTTCTGTGGACAAAGTGATGTCAAAGTAAGGCAAAACAAAGGTAATGATGCAGTGCTGGTGAATGCAGATGGCACCGCCATTTCTTTACATTTACTTCAGTATTGCTCAAGAAACCTCTTAAACCACTTTGCCAGCTAAGACCAATTGCTCCTTCTCCTTTTTCTGTGTGAGCTAGCTAATACTACCAGATATTGTAGGAAAGCCATGTCTATTCCTGCAAAATCTCTAAAGAGCCCACTGAGCCTTTCATGTGATAGAAAGGACATGTCTTGGTCTGAGGTCTCCAGGATTCCCTATCCTTACTATTAATGCTAAGAGAAGCACTGGCCAGGTAGAAAGGTACTGAGGAGCTCTTTCACTAGTCAAGAAGGAAAAGGAATGGGAAAACAGATAATGGGAGCACAGTATTAACAGTATTTTTCTTTAACAGTACTTCACACTGCCAGATGGGGAAAGTGGACGCATGTGGTCCCATTCCCTTCTCCCAAAGCCACGGAACAAAAACTTGTGCCATCCTTCTACACCCTTACTGTTGTTTTGGTAGTCTCTCTTGCTTTCAAGACATGGAATTTTCCTCCTTCTTCAGCTGCCTGCTCTGGCTCTGCGTGGAGCTTACCTCCCTTCTGTGCAGCTGTTCTCATTTTGGGGGGTGCTGCCACCAACAAGCACATTTGCCTTCATGTGATAAGATTGCAGGCGATTGTTTCATTGATGCTACACAGCTAATGGGAAGGAAAGGCACGAAAGCTCCTAAGATTTCCATTTCCATAAATCTTGCCTAAGGCTCCAGCTGGAGCTGTCCTAGAGGGGCCACGTACAGTATAGTACAGTATATTCCCTGACTGCTTCTTTAGCCAAATAAATTTTGTTGATGAGTCATGTGGGCACTGCAGAGCATTTCAAAGACCCATCTGGCAGAATAAAGTCACTCGCCTTCAAAGCACAGTGTATCTCAAAAGGTTCAGCATTTGGATTTGGTTTGAATTCTTGGATCTTTATCTGAATTCCCTGAGACTGTATAACAGGCTTTCCTGCAGAATTTCCGTAGTTCCAGCTTCTAGTTAAAGCCACATAATAACACAGGAAAACTTGTTCTCCTGGTATTTCTGTCAAAAGCAGAAGTGTACGTCAGGAGGTGAGGAAAAGAGGAAGAACCTGAATATATCATAACATTAAGTAAGATTTGGTTCAGGATTTGTTCTAGGAATAAGTTGAGGATTCCACATAACTTGGCTGTTGTTTAAATATTTATATTTAAAACCATATATTTATATTCTTTTGGGGGTTGACGCATTTCATTTAACAATGCCTTCATATATCTTATGTCTCTACTAAATTATCACGTCGACTTCTGTTTATGTTCCAGCCTGGCAGGTGTGTCTCCTAGTGCAGTGATCTTTAATTTGAATGGAACCTTGTGTTTGCAAAATGCTGCAAGTAGTCCTTTTCTCATTTGCTGCAGTCCTTCTAAACTATTTCTACGACGAATGTGAAATGCAATGATTTTTTTCAAATATATAATCTTTGGAAAGATTACATTTAGTAGCTCAAGCCTCAGCTGAAATCTTACTATGCTAACCTTTTCTAACAAGGTTTGTTAACAACTTACAAATACTTAAATATTTTTCTTCTTTGATTGGAATGCTTGTATTTTCTTATCTGCATGACTCTGGCTTAGCTAGGAAATGATTATATTTTGCTTATGTTCCTGTCAGGAAAGAACACATCCAGAACACTTATAAATCTGCAGATGAAATGTACACCTCTGTTTTACATTCATTCCATTGGCCCCATGAATGCCGGATCTTTTTCAGGTTTTATCACTTAGAAGATTAGACCTAAGATAGATCATGGAATATCTGGAAATATCTTGCAGGCTGCCTTTCATTACTTCAAAGTCATCTGGATGGCTCATTTTGTTCACAGCTGCTGATAGATAGAATCTGTAAAACCTAATTTTCAGAGGTACTGGGTATTTTCTAGCTCACACAAAGTGGAACTGTAGATGACCAGTGTCAGTTCCATAGTTCTCTCTACTTTCCCCCTGGGACTATATTGGTTATGGTACACAAATGTAATAAAATATTTATTGGCTAAGAATAATAACAAGTTAAAATGTTGGAAGTATTCTTAGGTCTAGGTCATGTCTAATGTGTCCGAGGGCATATTTATATCAATCCCATTTATAAAATAATAATTCTAGGCATGGTTTCTCTTCCAAAAGCAGAATGAACTGTTGCTTGCTAATGTACCAAGCATCAAGAGCTGATGAAAAAAGAAAGTATCTCCAAATATCTAATTTCCATTAGGTACAATTAATGCTTCTGAAATGCTTTAACGTGCCCTGTCCTAAAACAACCTCTGTGCACCTTGCTCTTTTTTCAAGAATCAGTAAGCAAAAGCAGTGAGGGAAAGCACATTAGAGGCAAAGTAGAACCATTGAACATTTGGATCCTTCATGAAAAATTTAGTAACTGGAGAGGGTTAAGTTGCTTGCTTGCTAAGCAGCATTTTACTTAACCAGTTCTGGAATAATGCATTTTTCATAATGAGTAAAGATAGTGATAACATTGTCAACATGATTATTTGTCTGTATCGAAAAAGGACTGTTAGAATTGCACAACAGTATCACAAACTGGTCAGTTCTCAACTTATCATAACAGAAGAAGAGAAAAATTAGAGAGAAAAGTGCTATAACTGTGATGTAGTCACCCCAAGAAGGTCCTTAATTACTTTTTACTTTAATACTGTTTGGTAAGATGCAGACCAGGGAACATCACAAGTACCAAGGAAAGCTTGGGGAGTAAAAAAAAAAAAAAAAAAGGAAAAAAATTTGGTTTTCAAACACCATTTGTTATGATATTAAGTGGTTTTATGCTTTAGCTTCTTCACGTTATACTCTCACTTCTGAGTGCAAACTTTGCCGATGGCAAAGGGAAATACAAAGTGTTGACAGTTAACTATAGCTGGCCACCTGGCCATCCATTACACCCCAGATGTGAATTGTGAATTTTTATATTCTTTCTATTTGAGGAAAATGCTTCCTCTGATGTTCTTGAACAACACTTTTCAACTGGAGAAACCCACAGATTCTTATTTTGATGGACTCGTGATTGCAATGTAGATCTATGGAAAAATGGTGGGTACAGAGAAGAACGAAGGATTGTGTGGCATATTTTTGCCATCTGTCTGCCTGTAAATTGTGGATCCACTGCAGTAACTGTCTGGTCCATAGAGGTTCATTTAAACCTGCAACGTAATTATTTCATAGGTAGCTTTTCTTTTTTGTATACTGCTCAGTAAGTAATTCAGCTGGGCTGATAAAATTCTTTTTCAGCATGAAATATCTTAAAAATGAGCAAAAATGTTTATTTGCTATAAATCTGGCTGAAACAAAGAACATCTGAAGTCAAAAATGTAATCACTTTTCCTGTGCTCCGTGCAAACACAGGCATAGCACCTGTCTAGCAAATAGAATGCCAAAGTACAACTTTGCATTCTGGGGGACTGAGACCAGAGACTTAAGCCTTGGTTCCTTCATCCTGCTTTCCCAGGGTCTGGGGCTTCCTTCATGGGCACAGTTGAAGCTGCTGTACTTTGTCACCCTTCCTTGAGGGATCAACCTGTTCATCAGTTTTGCACCACTAGACTAGGCAATCAGTCCAACTATGGCACACTGCTGGGTTCTTTAAATTATTTTTAGGAAATTAAACAGCTTCAATAGGATTGTCTATATATCCTGATAGTGATGGCAAAAACATGGGTTACAGTTTAGTTTCTTGGTCAGCTTGAGATACCACAGAAATGTGAATCTTGATGTTCTACATACTGTGTGAATGATCTTGTCACCAGGGCAAAGTTATTCTCTCTTAATAAAATAAAATTTCTGACTATGCCACAATTCCAGGAAAATGGATGAGAGAGAAGCTATACTATCTGATTTATGGAGTTGAAATAAAGAAATGTCTACTACACAATAATGATGCTTGTTTAATCTGCTTTCTCTCTCTATTCAGGAATGTGTGAGCAAAAGCAGCATCCCTATCAGCTTCTCAGGGCATAGGGAAGGGTGTGACTTAAATGGAGAGTGAAAAGATAGACTGGTTTCCAGTAGTTTTATTTAAGTCAGATTGTCCATGCATCTCTTTAAAATTCAGAGTTTTATTTAAAAAACATTTTTTATTACCCACTTATTATCTGTAAGATGTGACTCTTGCTTGTTACTAAGACTCCTTAATACATTGTGACCTCAAAGTAGAAAAAAAATTGACTAGCTCATTGGCACCACCAGAGTGACAGAAAGTATCCATAAAGTAAATGAGAATGTTGTGGGTCTTTCGTTTTTAAAAATCCACAGTCACACATCTCTTCGTCTGCTTCATGTCTCTTCATCTAGTTTTCTTCACAAGCTCCACTTAACAGCAGTGGCACCTACAGGATGGAAGGCAGTGGAGGCTGCTATATCTCAGGCAATCATTTCACATGATCAGAGAGATGCTCTACTGCATGCTGACAGTAGACTTGGCATTAATTCCTAGTCATTGCACGAAATTAAAATGCATTTTGTAATTTTGATGCAATATCTGGCACACCAATAGCTTGCTTCTGCCTTAACTCCACACTTAAGTTATGCATAGCATTTGCTGGAAGGAAAGGCTCTGTTTGTAGGCAAAGCTGAAAATTTACCACAAGACACAAGCATGATCCAACTGTCAAAAACAGTTTTTTTCTTGCTGGCAAAGAAGAATTTTTCCCCATTTTTTACCTTTCAAGCTTAACTATCAAGTATGGGTTTAAAAAAAAAAATAGTAAAAAGTGCACTGTGGGCTAACCTCATGAGATGTACATCTCGTCTGGCATGATTTTTTCCGGTCCTCAGTTTTTTATCTTCACAATAAAGTAACATTTTCCCTGCTGATCACACTACTACTGAAGCATGAATTTTAGGGCTTGTAACATTAGACCATTTTTATTGATCTTCATGAGTTTGTAGTGCGGACTTCAAGGTGATTTGGTCACCAGGGTTAACTTTTCAGCAATGAAAAGCAAGAAATGCTTTCAAAATAGGTGGGTATTTATTATGAGCATTTAATTTTCCCGAAACTGCAATACTTGTTAGAAAGTATTGAAAAAATAAGTTCTTGTTTCCTTTGACATGTCCTTTCTTTAAGCATTCTTCTTAACTTGCTGCCCCCATGACCTCCTTAGTAGCAGATACAATTCATTTCTTATGCAGACTGACAAAAAAGATGCATGGTATATGGCACTGCATATCTTTACTTCATTATTTCCTCATAGCAAAGACTTGAAACTGTAATGTGTGAGAAAGAAAAGGTGCCAACATGACATTTACTACTGCTAATATGAATCTGATTAATTCTACAACAAGAAACATCATCTTAACTCTTTATCTTCTTGTGTGTGTTTTTTGTTTGAACCAAATTGATAAATCAGAATATTTTGACAAATAACATATACTTGCAGCTCTTGTTGAAGCAAACAATATCACAACCTAGTCATTTGCAGTAAGTTTATTATAAGGGAAGCAAGAGGCTGTCTTTTAACAATATTTACATTCATCTACTAAGCTGAAATCTGTTTTATATAGTACATTTACAATATATTTAGCCATAGTTACACTTTATTTTTAGGACAGCACAGTGAAAGTTAGAAATAGTTTCAGTGTGCTTCACCATGCCTTATCCCACAGTGTTGTGATTCATCACATTCAGAGAAAAATACTTTCTCATAAGGAGGTGTTACTAAAGCCTAATTATTCCATTTGTGCCTGTTTTAGTAACACAGAATGCTTTATTTCTGTTCGGAACTTGTGCATCCAAGAACTGACCTCCTTATATCTCAGTGATGAGGCTTTTTCTTAGTTTATGCAATCAAATTATCTAAATAATGAATTTTTATTTATCTTGGTGTCTGATTTATGGCTTGCTTTGGTTTTGTACTTTAAAAGATTGATTTTCTCTTCCCAGTTACTGGTGGACAGTATGAGAAAAATTACATGTTTTAGTTTTATGCTCTTCAATCTCATTTCTTACTCCTTGCAGGTTTGGCTGAAATGTCAAAAATGTAGAAATTGTGAAAAGTACCATAGAATTCGCCGATGTATATACTTTTAGGGAAAATGTTTTCATCAAGAGGAAAAGGCAAAAAAAAAAAAAAAAGAAAATTGTATTACAAGGAAGGAAAAAAAAAGCCCCAAGCATTTGATTTATATACATATAATGTTTCCCTTATGTATAACATATATATTTAAACATTTATGAAAATTGTAAGGAAATAACCCAGAACATTCAAATGCTATGATATTTTTAAATGTAGGGTGACAAACATTGGATTCCCATGTTTGATAACCTTGTGAGCAAAATATTTTCCTTGGATTTATTTTGTTTTCTTCCTTTATTGGATCACATTTAAAATATCCATAGAACTATTGCTGTGGAGAAAAATAAACTGGCTGCTAACACAACTCTCTGGCCATAAGATATCGTAAAGGCGGGAAAAAGGAAAGTGAGAGAAAAAGAATTTGTGAACCAACACTAGAGGAGGATAAACAATGTTTTGCCAAAGTCCATAGGCTATTGGTAAGTAAGCGAGGTTAGGACTGGCTGTTGCTTTGTAATACCAAAGCAATACAAATAACTTTGAATGCAAGCAAATGACACATAGGTCAGGATTTTAAATGTGAACACATGCTCCAGAGGAAACCATACAGGAATAAAAGTTGTTCCTGTTTTGTTAGTTTAGATTCTGAAAGAAGCTTTTGTGTGTAAAGATGTAACACGATCCCATGCCTGGAGCCATGCCCCATGGTACACAGACTGCTGTGTTTGTCCCAGAGTACCAAAGACAGAGAAACTTGCAGCCTGTCTATCCCCAGCCTGGCACTGGCTTTTGTGAAATTGGATTTACTTTTACCAGAATGGTACCAAAAGGGACCTTTCTTATCATTCCTCCAGGGGATTTAGCAGTGAGAGTGTGAGCCCTGCTGAAGGTAAATCTCGATGATCATTGCTTTAAAAAAAAAAAAAAAAAAATTAAAGAGCAGTTCTGTTTCAGTATTATAAACTCTCCTCTTTGAATACCTTCCAGAAATCTGCTGGTTTAATTTCTTAGTCCCATCTGTTTCTCTCTCACTGGCTATATTTGTTAGTATTTCCTCAAGCAGCATGTTGTATTGCCCTTACTGTGCTGGAGGAAAAGGGCATAGATTGATCATTTTACAGGACAGGGAAACGTTTATTTTGGGCTGAAGTAGAGTGCATTTCCTTGCTTCCTGCCCAAAGTTATAGAAAAAAATTCACTGGGGGGTGGGAAAAAAAAAAAAAAGAAAAAGGAAGAAGAAAAAAAGCACAGGCTGTTTTGGTATACCAGGGGGAAAAAAAAAAAAAAAAAACGAGGCAGCAATGTCAGGAGGGCCATTAGGCTGCTTATCTGTCTTTCTACTTTGGCACGTGAAAGCTCCCAGCTCAGCATGCCATGTGTCAAATCTATCATTTGATATGTCAGGAACCATTATTCCCTCTTTTGTCACCAGTTTTGACCAAAGGATGAAAAATTGCTGTCTTACACAGACAAAATTATTGCTGAAAAAAAGGGCAACTATGGCACATAAGAGTAGGCCAAGGTGAAACCTGGGGAAACTCTCCTTAGATTAGGTCTGGGTTAAGAGAATATTGATCTGTGTGCTAAAAACTGTTGATCTCTCTCTGAGCAGAGGATGACAAATGGTAGCAAACAAAAAATTGAGTGTCTCCAAGGACATTTGAGCTGCTCTCTGTTTTCTATGAGTATTTGTTTGGTTTGTGGGTTCTGCTCTAGGGATTTAAACTAAAATAAGCAAATATTAAACAGAACGGAAATAGCCATAAAATGATACAGTGAGAAACTACAGGAAGACTACAGTCAGATAGAAATTACACTGAGTATTAAAACTGATAAATGGCTTAATAGTAAGAAAAAAACGTGTTCATTGCAGAAATTTAGCATATTGTAATTTTTAGGTGTTTTATTATAGCAAATGGCATGTCAACATGATATCATTTTATATTCATTTCTGGAACATTCATTTCAAGCATTTTTAGAAGCACAAATTTCATGATGCTCTGTATGGGTGATTCACAAACAAATTATGTTAAGAGCAGTAAAAATCAGAAGCCTCACAGCAGCTCGAGCATCTCTTGAAATCAGCAACAACTTCCCCTTTTCTTCATTGAACATTCCCAGAGATGAAAAGAGTGGGGAGAATTCACTTCCTGTACTCAGATCAGAGAAGAAGACACATTGGTTGACACAGCAAGCATCCAAGCAAGACAAACACCATTTTCACCTAATTTCAGAAAAGAGACAGGTAAGCAGGTAGAGACCTCCAAGGAGAAGAGAATACTTCACTGAGGAAGAAAATTGTGGCCAGGGTTTTTTCTTACTTCAAGTTTTATCTTTAGAGCTCAGGGTTTGAATGAAGTTGAAAGTAACGGTTGTGAAAGGCCCTTTTGGCCTTAGGGGAGCTGAAACGTGCTGTAAACTAGTGCCATATATAACTAACAGTGGAACGGGGATTTGTTTTCTCAACTCTGAGACCCAGAGCAACTGTGATTCTCCAAGTTTGTGTTGGCATGAACCTTGAGCCTCCTAAGGCCATCTTGTCTGAACAATGCCGGTGATTGAGTCTGTTCAGTGCACATTCCTCCCCCCATTCCTGCACACAGCTGCCAAGAGTCATGCATATCCTGTGACCTTTCTGAATTTGGCAATGCTGGTTTGCAACCCATATACTTTCCCATTTTCTGCTGCTTCCCACTGGAGGTCACTGCGGCAGAGGAGTTGTGGACAACTAATCTGAGCTTCCCACCACTACAGATACTTAGGATCTGGTGGAGGTACATGTGGCTGATGTGTATCATTTTGAACTCATCATGAACATGAACAGTCAAAAGACACATATGGTTTTTGAATGGATTTGGCGGAATGAAAAGAAAATGGCATGGAGATTTTTAGGGTCCCCGCTCCAGCTGAAGTTGGCTGGTTGTTACAGAGCTCACCTGAATGCTCAGCTGAAGGGTTTACTCCAATGAAAAATGCCAACTTATCAAAACTGAAAGTGAAATATTCCAGAGTTGGGACTATTTTGGTACAGTGGCAGTTGGTTCAGTTCTGGCAGATTATGGATCTCCTTCCTTGGCAGCGTGACCCAGAGCTGATGAGAAGACACAATAGATCCTCAACTCCTAAACTCCCAGATTCTTTCACCATCCAGCAGCTCCCTTGATGAACTGACACAGAACAGAAGCTCCTCCCATGGACACAAACATTCTGTAAGAGACCAATTGTATTCCAGATGAATGTTGTGCAGTAAACATGGCATCCCAGTAATTTAGTCCCACAAATGTTTCACAACTAATGTCAATCTTGACTATTTTGAGACTGAGCAGATAAGTTCCAGCACTCCTTGCAATTGGCCAGAAAATGGAGATATGTAATTACTGCAAATATTGCGTCATTGTGAGCTGATGCTCAGGCATGTCTTGCTTAAAGTTGGTAGAAATTTGTGGAATATCTTAAACATATTTTCAATGTAAAAACTATCTCATTTGAAACTGATAATTTGCCCACATATTTCAGTTGTGAGAGTTTCACTCCTCTCATTTTCATAAGAGCGTAAAATACGGTGAAAAAATATTTTATTGTTTAAAACCAAATCAAGCCAAATGCTAAAACCGTCTGATGTCTTTTGTGTTTGGTTGGTCACTGTAAAGACTACCTTTGAGCAAGACAATGATAATACCTTTCTCACAAATATTGTCACAACTGTATTCCAGTGAATTCCAGATATGGACCAGAAGGAAAAAAGTGGTGACTGTTGGCCATTGGTTTTGAGTATGATAATCTTTCTTCTGCTCCTGAGTCCCTCATATTTCTCTGGTTTCAGTTTCTCTCTCGGCTGATGGGGCAAAGCCCTGCAAAGCAGTCCCATTGCCAAGTTCAAAAAGGCTTCTTGGAATTTCACAAGGGCTTAATCCTTTCCCATACCATGTTGCCATAGTCTTCCCATAACCCTCAAAGGGGCACAGGGACATCACTGTTGTTCCTTTCAAACCCCTAAAAAGGTGAAAACATGTTTCCTTGTTAAAATGGCAGAAGCAGTTTCCTTAGTTCTGATGCTACTCCGCCATCAATGAGTTTCTCACAAATGGAACATCCCTACAAATCTATCTCTTCAAATCCCTATAAATCTCTACAGGATTTATAGTGGTGCCACAAAAAGCTTTGATGCCAGATGGTCAAGAAGCATGGGATGAACTGGTGTATCTGTGTTAAGAAAATGTACAGCTTCACACTTTCCAAAATGAGCTCCAGAGTGTTCCCAAATAAGACATTAATATATGGTACAAATTGAACTTTAAAGTCAAATTTTTATGTCAGGAGCTTCTTAAATGTAGCTTGCAAATCACAGTATTGCTAGATAGAGCAAAGAATACATATTGTTAGGTGATTTTATGGTTTCTAATGTGTTTTAACAAATTAAGAGGCTTACCCTTACGCTTGTGAGCATGCTAGTGTCTTTGCTTCCCCCCCCCCCGATATTTCTATCATTAGTCACGTTTTGAACCTATCATTTCTTTCTTACTGTCAATAGCCTGTGAGTTATATGTGGATTTTTTTTGTAGGATAAGTCAGCTCTAAATCACAAATTCCCAAATATTAAAGTCTAGAAAATATTTATTACACTATCACATCAGTTTTCCTGATCACACAGGACTGTTCTCTCCAGCTTCTTGGAATGTTTCCATCAATATGGTATCTGGGTGTCTTCTAGAAGTGCTTAACTGACAGCTGTCATGTATGATTCATGATTTCTTCAGTCTTCTACTGAAGAAAAATATTTTGTTTGCATTTAAAAGAAACAACAAAATTGCAAGGAAAAAGATGTTAGCTTTATAAAAGTAATATAACCTTCTCTAGACAAGCAGCACATCAATAACCTCACTGCAGCTATAATGCCAGTTCTGATTTTCATGTTTTAGCTGCATCTTTAAGTCTGAGTATTGTGAATATGGCAGTTCAATGGTAGTTTTCCATAGCTTTGAACATTGAGAAATAAGTTTTTAATGCATATTTCCACAATTTATGTACTCTTTTATCTAATTTCTGCTTACATGTTTCAGTCTGCGTTTTTCAAAGAATCACAAAGGTTGGAAATATCTTCCAAGATTATCAAGTCCAACCTTTGTCCCAAAACCACTACATCACCTGAACCACAGCTCTAAATGCCATGCCCAGTTGTTTCTTGAACACTTCCAGGGATGGTGACTTCACCACCTCCCTGGGCAGGCATGCCAACACTTAAACACCCTCTTAGTGAAAAAAATCTTTCTGATGTCCATACTGGACCTCTCCTGGTGCAGCTTCAGGCTATGCCCTTTTGTCCTGCTGCTAGTTTCTAGGGAGAAGAGACCAACCCCCACCTTGCCACAACCTCCAACTGATAAAGACACCCCTGAACCTCCTGTTCTCCAGGATAAACACCCCCCAGGTCACTTTATCCACTCCTCATAGGACTTGGGCTCCAAACGCTTCTCCAGCTCTGTTGCCCTTCTCTGGACATGTTTCAGCCCCTCAATATCTTCATTGTAATGAAAGGCCCAAAAATGGACACAGGATTAAAAGTGTGCTTGGCCAGTGCCGAGTACAGGGAGACAATCACTGCCTTCACCCTACTGGTCACACTATTTTTGATACAGGCAAGAATGCCATCGTCCCTCTTGGCCATGTGGGCACATGCTGGCTTCTGTTCACACAGATGCCAACCAGCACCCTCAGGTCCTTTTCTGCTGGGCCACTTTTAATGCTTTTTATTAGGCAAAATAAACATTTCCAGTAGAAGTACACACGCTCTTCAGAAACCTAAACTTTCATTAATTTGCACTCTCCTATATGTAATAGAAAGCCTAAAAAGTATTCCTAGCATGCCATCCTGTCTCATTTAACAACATGAAACACAGGCACAACTGACATATAATGTTTGACACCACTTCATTGGTTTTTAGACATTCCCTCAAAATCCTTTTATATATTGTCAGAATCTGCTTATTCTTAAGATAATTTAGATGTCCTAATTTCCATGACAGCCAAAAAATTGCTTTAAGCAATTATTTATGTGATAATTATTATTATTCATTATAAAGCTATTTATCTCCTATTCAAACATTAACCAGATTAAGAAAAATGATACCATAAAAATGATTCTTGCAGCTCATGGCCCTTAAACTCCAAGGACACAACTTATCTATTCAGGAATATATTCTTTCCTTTTGCTCTAGGCAAAAACTTATTTTAAAAATGCTGCACTTCAGCTGATTGTGTCATTTTTTCATCTGTTGTCACACTCTGTGGAGCTCTCCATGTATGGAGAGGGCCACAAAATGGTTGATATACTACTTTTACACCATACAAATGATTTCTCCTTTTATTGGTCTCCCTCAACACTTATGCATAAGTATATGAATGTGTTCCTACTCTGTTCTACTTTAATCTTACTACAGTGGTGTGTGTGTGTTTATTGACATATTAAATGTTACTTGATACAGCATATAACCAAATTATTATCAGCAATGATGTATAAAATTTTATTTAAAAACTTGTAAGGCAAGGAATTAATTAGTATAAAAAATGTGTGGGAATAAGTTGTTAAGTTTTTATTTGTGCCTGGATATTTGTGAGATATAAAAAGTAATGTAATATGGCTTTGCAAATCAGTTGGTCTAATTTGGCACTACAATCATGCTGTGTATTTCTGTGCAGTACTTCAGAGAGCAATTAAAGTTATTCATCTGTCTTAGCTGCGTTTGTCTACCCAAATACTTTGAGATACCTTTTATGCTTAAGTTGAGCACTGACTTTGCAGGGGTTGTGACATTTGGCTTGGGGAAACTACAACAGCTTTAGAAGAATCCTTATAGTTAAATTACTGATATATCTTTACCTTCGAATAGTATTTTGGACTGGATTCATCTCAGTTGAAGCTAACTTTCTAAGGGCTGGATATCTAGTCCAAAGCTTCTTTATCAGTCTGTGGAAAGAGCAAAGCAGAGACTGTGTTTTTCCATCTCTTTTAGAAACACCTATTTAATGAATAATTGACCCAGAAATTACTGTCCATCTCCCCTGATCTCAGACAGGGCATACATTGGGAATTGACCAGACTCCTGGCATTTTTGGGTTGTTGAAACGAGAAGATTACTAGTGCTTCAGTTTTAACATTTGTATTGAACCAAGTTCTGCTCTCAATTCCATAGATAACAGTACAAGTATATAGAGAAGTGTTGCACTGTCTCCACTCCAAGTCAACAACATGCAGGCCAGACCTGTTCTGGATGTTGTGTGAAAGCAGTAATCCCACAGAGAGCTTTCCTCTCCCAGCAAGGCACCTCTTCTCCCAAGCACTCTCTTCTTCCAGGGTGGGCAGATAAAGTGCACCTGTGTCTATGCCCAGTGTCCACAGAAAACCCTGTCAGGTTTGGTTGCTTAAGGGCATCATGTTTGTTTGGTATTTGTATTTACAGCTGTGTAAACAAAAGGAGAATCAGACCTGGTTCCATCTACAACTCTTTGATGTCAACAACTAAACTTCAAAATGGAATGTTTTCCCACATAAACTCAAACCTGTGTCTTTGAAACAGTCAGCTGAGTAATTTATTTCATCATGCTCCACTCCTCTTATCACTTGATATACACCCAATCTCCCAAGGACATGGGTTAACCTTCCTGCTTCTGAACTCATCTGCTCAGGCAAGTCATATTTTTACAGAGCATATGAACTTTGAGTTATTTTTTAAGAATCTTGTCTTCCTTTTTGTGGCAGAGCTGTGGGCAGTACATAATTTATTCCCAGAAGCCATGCTGTGGCTTCATACCATATACTTTCCCATTTTGCAAGCTCATACCTGGCCCAAGGTATGTGGATTCTTCCACACGTCCTAGTCCTCTTATCTCATTAACTATTGCTCTAAATGCTAAAACTTTGAAGACTGGATCAGGACAAGGTATTTTGGCAGAATCTTCCTCCATGTTGAAGGCCTGACACTGTTAGCAGGTGGAGTTAGACTGAGTACAAACAATAGTTTAATGCAAAATATATGTTTTTTAAATTACTAGTTCTGCTTTTCTGTAAAAGCTTTCACTGGCTTATCCACTATGGATCTCTCTGTCAGCTCTAGTATTTTATTGCTCACAAGAATATTGCAGCATGGGGAGTCCTTGCCCAGATGTTTCTACCAGCTCAGGCAGGTTTCCTCAGCATGAATTTCTTCTGCTTTCAAGGAAGACTTTGGACTGTTGTGTTTTCTATTCAACAGATACTTGTGTTCTCACTGTGCGAGTCTTCATGCTTTCACTGACTTTGCTATTCTTTGCTAATTCTTGGTTTGAGGTTCATGTTACCTATTTTAGGTACCAGAATTAAGCAGTTTAAGCTGGCTAATTTAGCTAGGAATAAACTGCTATCTAAGATAGCTATTTTAGGATAGGATGATTGCCTTCTAGAAGTGCTTATCTGTACCCATTAATTACAGAGGCAGCCTAGATTACTAGCTTAAAACAAACATTTAACATTAGGATGGTTAAAGGTAAGTGAAGTGAGTCCCACATTTGTGCAGGAATTAATGAATTTAGACAATGAAAAAACAGAGCTCTTCCACTTAAGGCAGAACATTTTCCCCTCCCACACTCTGCATCTGACCAGGAAATGCAGCTTGTCGCAGAGAGGGCTGCATCCCAGCAATAACCAATGCCACATACCACATTTTGGTACTAGTATAATTCCGATCTTTTCTTAAAGAGCAGCAAAACTGTTAAGAAAAATTCATTTATCTGTAAATTATTTTCACTGGTTTAGTGAAATCAAAATCCTTGGGATATCTGAAGTGAAACTTAAGGAAAGCAAAAAAATTTCATTGTTTGTTCTTCTGACACTATCTCATAGTTTCCCCACAAATCAATCTTAGTGCTTTCTCTGAGCTCTGGACTGAACAGTATCATGACTCCATTCATGAAATTAGAAAGGTTACTCACCTCTTTCTATCAATTACTCTATCAGCAGCTTGGGTAAAAAAGGTGCCATGAATCAGAGAGGAAGTTCATTATAATGTCTTGTCTCATGTTTGCCAAATGTCTTACGGTTAAAAAAGACCATTGGAGTGTAAAATATAATAATATATTATAAAGCAGGGTTGTTTTCTGAGTTCGTTCTGATTTCCTGTTTGTAAGGCATGCTAGACAGTGACTCTCAATATTTTCTCAGGCTGTAATATTATTTTGAAATTATCATGGTTCATATTTACTAATTCAGCTACTCTGTGAACCATGCTCCAAACAATGATATCAGATAGGACAAAAACAGGTAACACTGTGACGCTTATTTCAGTAAAAGTACAATAATACCAATGTAAATCTATTCACTATATACTAGGCAATTTTTTATTGCAAGAGACAAAAATTCAGTCTTTAATGACAGTTTTAGCAGAGGGATGTTTCAAAAACTAAAGAGTGCTTGCATATGGACAGAAAACTGTCCTCATGTTTGTCACATTTTCTACTCAGAAATCCAGTTATTGTAATACAGTTCTGTCACTGAGAAGTGGAAATCCTCATAAGTAACTATTCAGAAGACCTCTCCCAGGGCAATAAATATTGACATAATGTTTTGGCTGGTTTTGAGGGTGGGGGTGGGGTGCATTTGTTTATTTTTGTTATTTTAGATTTGATATGTTTGGTTTTCTTTTTTCCATTGCACCACAGGACCATAGTTAGAAAATACTTTTGTCTTCCATTTTTTAGGATCCACTTAAGACTTGGTGTCGTTCATGATATGTGAGGTAATCTTGAGATGTTTTATGTGAAACATTAAAGGGAACTGATTTTGAGGAGATAAGTACTCATAAATTGGTATATTGGAAGAGGCACAGTCATGTATGTATCATGTGCAATGTAATCATATAAAAGTCATAATATTAAGTACTGTAATCATGAAGAGATACTGACCCTTTTCCTTTCTGAAGGTCAAGCAGAAGTTTCATATATTTTCACCTGGAGTTACCTACAACATCCTCCAAGATTAGTAAGAACCTCTAATCTTAATTGCACTTAGATAATTCCAAAGTCCTCTTTGATCTCATCACAACAGGAGTAGGCTGGTAGGTTGAGTCTGGAGCAAGACCTGCGCTGTGATCTGATCTGAGGACAAATATGTACTGGGCTTTCCCCTGAAAGGTAATGCAATACCTGAATTTATTTGCTGCTCTTCACACTCACTCCCCATCATAGTTTGTGTGGACAGATAGAAAAGGTCTACCCTCGCAAATAGAAGATCTTCACTGGGAAATCTTTGTCCATCCAGCTGCAGAGCACTTCTGCGGCTCCAAGACATTACTGGGTGGGGGCGTCATGATGTATGAACAGCTGATCACTAATCATTAAATCATTAAATCACAAGCCCAATAACTTGTTCCTTAAGAAAATAAACTCATTGCCCGTGAAGGAACACTGAGAGTCAGGGCAGGAAAAACTTCTGCTGAAAAAACAGTCGCTTTCAGCCTGCCTTTCCGCTTTCCATTAGATGATCTAAAAGGCTATGTTGGGTGGCTGAGCACAAAGGCCCAACTCAAATACTGAGCTTTACCAGTGCCATGGGCTCAGTCTTGCGTCCAGAATGTTCTTTCTTAGCAGCAGCAGGGCTGTCTTTTAACCTTCAGAACAAGACCCAGCTCAAGCAAATGACAAAAATACTTGTAAATAATCTCTATCATTTTGCCAGCTGCTTTCAGTACTTAATCTGTCTCTTAAAACAGAAAAATTACAATTGCACCTGATGTTCTATCCTTTCAGGTCAGCTCTCACTCAGGATGTCAATGTGCCCTTCTTGACTTAGATTGGCTTCGGTGTTCATTTTTTCATTGCAAAAGTCCATTTCATTTAAAGTGCTATGAAGTGTCCATTCCTGCAATTTACTTCCTTGCATAATTCCTGTTCAAAGCATCATGAAGTCTGCAGGTGAATTAATCGCAGTGCAGATTTCTGGCTCTAGCAGATTAGAAACCATTAATTCCTAAAAATAAGGGCTTCTACTCAGTTGTTCCTGAATTATGAAGCGGAACTTTATGGGTGGCACAGTGTGCAAATGTGTGTGTACTTTTAAAGAAGGGACTGTTGTGAGAGCCATCCAAAAGTGCAGTATTACTACCTACCTACCCACTACTTTTCACTCAGCAGATTCCCCACACTGCAAAGCTTATAAATGAAATACAGATGAAGATGATGAAAGGCCAGTTGTATCCAAGACTCTGAAACATCTAGTATTAACAGAACTTGTAAGAACATTTTCCCCCTCCTACATTAACGTCATATACACAGTGCAGGTAAATAATTGCTTCTACATGTCTGCTGAAATTCAGCTTTTCACTAATTAAAGTCCTCCTTGCCTTCCTGCCTAAAGTATGATGTGAGGCTGCAAAAAAATCATTGGTTTAAAACATGAAATAAAATCACTGGTCACTGCTCATTAGGAAAGTCTTCTCAATCCCATGGCTCCCATCCTGTTGATAGAGCCTGTCCCAGGACAAAGGTCATAGCAAGAGGTAGGTTGCAAGTTTTTCTTTCTTCCAACCTGATGTTTATTAGTTCTGCTTCTTGACTTCTGCTTAAGAAGGCACTTTAATGCTCTGTTAAACACAAAACAAGCAGTCAGGCTTCTCTGTCCTGGCTTACCTTCTGCTACAAGAGGATTCACTAGGAAAGTCTGCACAATGCTTAATGGCACACCTTGGGACCCACAGGTGGTTCAGACCTATGCAAAGCCTGTGATTTTTTGTTCCAGTTTGTGCTTTACCAAATGTAACGCATCCACATGTTTATTTCAGAGACAATGAATAATCATTGACTGCATGGACACAAAACTGTACTCTCTCTGGCATACTGGCTTCAGAGTAGAGTGAAAAAAGGATGAATGAAGCTACCATAGAAACTGGGGAATTACTGAGGCTGGCTGGGAAGGATGGGAGAAATAGAATTTTCACTTTCCTTCCTTCTTTGTACTGAAGAAGGTCTCAATCTTCAGCAAAATTAGTTCCGAAGTTCAGAAAAAAAATGAGAGAAAAATATTCAGGGTTGATTTTAATGCTCTTTTTCTTTACTCTTATAATTTTTAAACTCTCTTCCGCAATCTACAGTGGTATGTTAAGCTCTCTGAAATGATTCAGATGCAGATAGCTATCTCTAAGTCCTACAATATGTGAAGCCTCTGAGGAGCCTTACTTAAAGTACTTGCAGAAAAAAAAGGTTTATTTTTGCTATGACTGCATGTATTTTTCGTTAACACCTTTTTAGTTAGATGGCATTGATTGAAGAGGATGGGTTCTTTTCTAAGGAAGAGTAAAGTCCATAGTATCTTTATCCTGTAAAATTTGTACACATTTAATTATACAGATGTATTAATCCAATCAGATAGGTACCCTTTCTTCTTAAGACAGCTTATATGCATTTTCTGGTTAAAATCTTTGAAGACAGATATAGGCCATTATTTTTTTTACTTAACTTTCTGATCAGTCTGATAGTCTAGAGGGTTTTCTTGCAAAGTTTATTTGAACTTATTTTTCATTTATGATATACATTATTCAAGTACTGTAAAAGACTATCCGAACAGAACCAACTTCCTTGAGATGGAAGTGATGAAATGCAGATGCTTACAGTGTGTTCTATGCAAAAAATGACAGCAGACAATAGGCTTGAATATTATGCAAAGAACAGTGCATTACATTTTTAAAACACTAATGTCAGAACCTTACCTCTAAAACATATGCAAGTTCAAGCAAAGAAGGTCTGGGACATTCCCACAGGTTTTATCATACTTTAGATTCATTTCTGAAAGAATGACATCTCTCCACTGGTGGTCCAATCTTCCTTCCTTTGAGATCAATGTAAACGCTCCCATTGACATCAATGTAAATGCTCCTATTGACTGTGCTAAGAGTAGAATCTGACTTGCTGTTCGTTTGCCATTGCACATAGGAGTGTTACAGTGGGGATCTTCGTGCAGTGATACAGAGATACTTGTTAATGTGTCAGAGGGACCAACTTAGCTCAGTATTTTATGGAGACACATTCAGCAGTTTTTCAAGTCTCTTTCTATGGATAGACAAACTTCAATGAATACCAGACAGTTTACCAGATTACTGTGGGAACATAATTTGTTTAGACAAGAGTGCCTTCAAGAACAGACTTTCTCATACAGACTGCATGTTCAGAAACTATTCTTTCTCAGGTCTTGTTCATAGCTATTTTCTACCCCAACATGCCAGGATGTTGCTTCGCCTTAGGACCTGATCCAATGACCACAGAAGACCTGAGATTAGGCTCAATGCATTTGGTTTTGGGTGAGGAAGAGCCATTGTGTCTGTGGACGTGATCACTTCTGCATGTGATCATTTAAAGTATGGATTAAGGTGGTCGGAGTGCACTAAGTTTCCACACAGGTTTTCTGAGAATAGGAACATTGTGATAGAAGAGAGACACACCCTGTGTATTGTTCATAGCAGCCATTTACGAATTTGACACAAGGACCAGTGCCAAAACCTTTAAGAACACAGTGTATGATGTTGCTCTGCTGGCCTACCTCCTTGAGCACCCTGGTGATCACATCGAGTATTAGTATACCTTTGAAGAGAAGCTCAGTCTTATGAAAGATCAACCACAGGTTTTAGTGGTTCTCTCTTAAAAGCGTTTTTTCCTCATCAACTTGTCTTTTATTCTATTTGGTATATATAGCTTGTATCAACCACATTTTAAAATTAATTAATATTAATATAATTATTTTTAACCGGGACTCCAATTTACTGTACATAATTCCATATGTCAAAATAATTTTGTCACTGCATGAATATTAGCAGATACCATGCAGGACAGCTCCAGAAGAGTGTTTTCTAGGCATCTGCTTTGGAAAAGCAGGGAGAAAATTGTTTAATATAGTTTGGTAAGGTCTACAAAAACCTGCTGTTTGTCTCCATAAAACGTGTTATTTTTTACAAAGTATGTTTGCTGCTGCAGCTGGGAATCACTGAAAAGTCATCTGCATTTTGACTATTTTAACCCTAGTAGAGAAAATTAGAGATATTAAGGATTGCAAAAATACTATGGAATACTTGTACTATTTTCTTAGCCGGGCCTCTAATGATTAAATTTGGACAGACTATGACATTGTAGTGGCTTATTTCTGTTTAGCATTAGTTCTGAACTAAAATTGTTTGCCTTAAAAAATATTGAGATATCCATTATTAACCTAAGTCTGTGGAGATGTGCATGCCTCTGAAAATGAGAAAAGCTGAAAGAATGCTACAAAGGAAGTAGAAGCAGAGGACCATTTGATATTTATTTCCAGCATAGAACAAAACCAGAAAACCTGGATTAGCTCAACTTCTTATATTCCTTTCCTTAGGTATACTTAGAAAGATAAACTACTGGCAGAGACCTTGTTTTGACCCCAGATGGCCTTCTTGCACTCTTGTAAAATAACCAAGGTCATGTCTGCCAATATTGAGAATTCAAAACCCTATAATTTTGGCAAATTTGTTTGATTCTGTTTCTTCTTAAAGCCTGGGGAGAATCCCTTGCCCTGGCTCCATGGGACACAGGATCTTTCTTCAAGCACTGAAAGGAGACCCAGGAGGGCCCCTGCAGCTTTCCTCGTCTGTTGCAGTGTAGATTCATGTACCTGGTAATATCAACCACTGTTAGGGCTTGAGCCAGGTCAACACAAAACGGGCTTCAGTCAAATTTAAAGTATCTACATTTGAGATACTACACCAAACTGACAGAATTCAAGAAACCTTTGGACAATGCTCTTGGGTGCACGGTGTGATTCTTGGGGATGGTGCTGTCAGGGGCTGTGAATTGGTCTTGACGATCCTTGTGGGTCTCTTGCAACTCAGCTTACTCTGTGATTCTGTGATTTTGTGATTCTGTGATTCTGTGTGACAGGGACAGTCACTTTTAAAACATGATTCTTCTGATCTCTTTTAGTTATCTAAAATGGGCTGAGGTGGCTATTCCAAGCCTCTATATTTCTTACTAAAATTGATGAGACAAATTACACATAAATCACCTCCAGAGTAGAAGAGGCATCTGTACAAAATGGGCATGCCTTGCTAGCATTGATGCACTTTTTCCACACAGTCAGAAGTTGTCTGGGGACCACAGCAGTTGCTTACTGGTAACCCACTGGTTTGAGCTGTGGGACAAGTAGAGTTATATGGTGGAAAGCCCTGTAGGTGAGTGAACTGTTCTTTAAATTTTCATACCCTACACTTCAGTAGGGTACGATACTTCAGTAAGCAGAAAAACAGACTAATCAAAATGATTGTAGGCAGCTTCAAAAAGCACTAGTCTAGTGGATAAAAAATCAGGAAAGTAGTTTTATGCAAAGTCAAGTTTGGGGAAGTATGCAGAGAAGCTGCCAGACTGAGACCAAACTACAGGTCTGGTGGGACAGTGCACCACTTCAGCATCTGTTACTGTAGCCAAATAAAGACTGAAAAATAAAATGGTTAGCAATAGAGAAAAGTTATATTTCTGGGGGTAGAAATAGTAGAAGGAAAATACGACAAATATTGTTGAGCCAATCTTTTTTTGGTGAAGACAGCAGTTGCCACACACACGTACTGCACGCATTTGGCAACAGAAAAGCCAGATTCATCTAGCAGCTGCCAAATATCACTCTAACTAGAGCTACAAAAAGTACTGAGAGATTAGCTTCAGGCATTGCTGCACATGTGAGGTAAGTTGTGTATGAAAACCCAGAGGGGCAATTATTTACCTTTCTTTCACAGCATTTCCCCCTTTTTCAGATCTGCATTACTTTGTTTTCAGCTGAAGAAAGAAAGGAAGCACCTTCCACGAGGCATGCTTTTTGCTCTGTGTGCTGTCACATTCCCATGTGTGAAGACATATTATCTATCTAGTAGTCCCAACTGTAACACCTGCTGCCACCCAGACAGTATCAAGGGTACTAAATTAGGGTACATTTAAATTGCTCTCTCTTCATTTCTGCAGTTGTGAGGTATATTCATATGTTTAATTATTGAGTTACAAGGAAAAAGAATTCCTCTGAAGAAAGATACTTTTTTCCATGTAAATATTAAGAACTTAGCTATTCTGCCTATAAGAGTGTATAGCATTAAGGCTGGCCATGAGATCCTGACAACATATCTTCATTTGTCTCCTGTAAATCTTTCTTTTTTTTGCTACAAAGACATAAGTTGGTATCAGTGCTCATTGTACAGTGCTTTTTTTTTTTTTCACTTTTCAGTTTTAAAAAGCATAATAAGGAAGAACTTTAAAGGGCCAGAGAACAGAGTACTGATAAAACAGGTAAATCTATCACAGGTGGAAGAGCATAACTGCAGGGAAACTCAGAAATGCCAAGGCAAAAGCTGTGGCAGAGGTAGCCCAACAAGTGGTAGAGGTAGCTGCTTATGCTAACACTGAATTTAGCAACAGCACATCGCTACCAAAGTAAGGAGTAGACAATCATGGCTGCAGACCGCCTTTGTGAGTTTGTCATTTTGGGACTGAGAACTACCACATTGCTGAGCTAAAAGAGCTCTGAGCCGCTATAACACCAGGAGTCCAGACAGACAGGCTTACACCCTATCTGTCAGTGCTGAGGTCTGTACATATAGAAACATATGTGGTCATTCCAGAATTACTTGGAGTGATTCAATCACCTAGTGAAATATCCAGGTGTCAGAAAAAGACTGTCGAATCATAAATATGCGACTGGGATATCATTCAGGTGGTGACCCCTGTAACCAAGTCATAAGGCTGCAGAAAGAGCCTGTGAAGTCAATAACAAGGGTAAATTAGCAGTCTCAGATCCTATTCTAGTTAAAAGCAGCCAGTTCTAGCCTGATTATATATGCAATGTCACAACAGCCAGTGTGATGACACAGAATGTAAATCAGGGTAAAAAAAATCTGTAAAAGTCCAATCTTTATTTCTGTTTTCTGATTCTTATATGCTGCTCATTGTAGCATATACCATCTAAAACCCCCACTTTTTTAGTATCCTTAATTTTTTTTAATAGCATATACAATAGCAATGCCATATCCAGCAATAATATTTATTACATTTTAGATCATGACAGTCTTATTTGGCTATTGTCAGCATTATATCCTAGAAATTCAAACCTCCTGTTTGCCTTAAGGACATCTTTTTACCTTCATCCTTACAACTGAGTGCTGCATTTTAACAGTGCTTATACTTGAGATTTCTCAGGCTTTTAAAATGGAGTTTCCGCTGTACTTTGCATTCTATTTTTTCCATCTCATCTTTCAAGTATAGTACTGGTCAGATGGAGGATAATGAAGATTTGGCTAGAACATGATGTTGCTCAGAAAAAGATCATTAGTAGGACATGCTGGAGAGGTTACAGACAGCTAAGTGAAGTTTTTCACGTAAGGTCACACATCAACACGCAGAGTTTGTTTATGAAATTTTGAAATTAATTTTAATTTTATTTAACTTCTCTTAATGTCACCCCAGATGAGATCCATGTGATCAACCCATCCTCCTTTCTTCCACTGTTCTTATTCATCATCATGACAATAACAATAACAATTTCTCTTTCAAACTGGATTAGAGGAAAAACAGCTTGATTCACATTTGTGTGGGTGAAGGCAAAGACAAGTCAGAGATGAGTTTTGCACAGGGCCATGGTTCTGAGGTAGATCTACAGTTTCTAATAGCTTTTGTCACCAGGATGTGAAACCTGAAGTTTTGAAGCGGGATCTGTGAAGATTCTCCATATTCCACTTCATATTTCCTCCTTCTCTCCAGCAGTTTCATAGTTTCAGAACGATAAGGACATTATAGCCATGTCGAAACAGGTGATCCTGTAGGGAGAGGCACAGAGATTTCATATCACACTGAGAGGTTTAAATATCAAGATGGAGACCTTGAAGTGGATAAATGTGGCAATTTGCTTTGTTGAGCAGACATTCTGTCGTATTTTCCCTCATGTGGAGCTTTTTCAGGCCATACGGCTTAATTTCTAGGTCTGAGTTGCAGTAATGCAGCCTGGAGGTCACTAATGCAGGGATAACTGTATGGTATGATGACTGTGCCAATTGCCACATAGCTATGACTCCAAGAGAAAGGAGGGAGTAACATGATGGCTATTTGGACACAGGGCAGCATCAGGGAATCAAAAGAGATCTGAAAGCTGTAGGCTCTTTTCGCTGGATGTTTGTGTACCAGCTTGAAGGACTAGTTGATTTAGAAATAAATAGTTGTGTTGAACTTGTTTATTTACTATATTTGTATGGAAAACCTACAGTTATTACCATGGAATATTAAAAAAGTATCTGTCCTTTTTTCAATTTCAGTTTTTGTATATTTCTCAAAATTTTGTATGCAGTTTATTTTTACTTTTCTATTTTAGCAGGTACAGGTTCTCATTTTATTTCATTTTATGTAGGCATTACATGCAAACCAGTTTGGAGACGAAAATATTTTCTCTCCTTGTTTTCCTGTTGGAAAATGTGATGCCTGAAACCATAAACTTTACTAAGTAGTTTCAGTCAGTTATAGTATTAATATGTTTTAAAGATCCTTAAGGCCATTACAATGAATGGATTGCATTTCAAAGTCAACGTCATCCTTTTTCACTTTGTTTTCAAGAAGTTAAGCATGATAACATTTGTAAAACCTATTCTGGAGACTTACAGGAGCAAGACACTAAATGAGTGAAGGAGAAAATAATCTTCCATATGATCTAAAATCCTGTAGCTGTTTACTTCTGATGGATGCAAAGAAGAGGGGAATTTATTAATTAATTGTAAGAATGCAGTGAGGGTATGTATAACTTGTAGAGTCCCATTCAGTGCAGCTGGGAGTCTTGATCAGGATGTTTTGACTCATTACTCTGGGCCTTCATCAGCTGATGGAACTAATTTTTTTTTCATCAGCTGATTAAGATTCAAGATAATGAGTTGAAACATGCCAGAAGTAATTCCCTTCAGGACTGCAGAGGGGATGTTAAGTTGCTTACACATATATTCAGAAGAAACCACAAGAAGCACAGCCTCCCCAGGTTCATTTTAACTGGTGAAAAAAAGTGAGAGCTTTACATGTACCTAAGAAATAAAAAACAGCCCCAAACTAGAGGACTGAGAAGACTATTATATTTCAAGCAGAATAGGAGAGGAAACAAGACAGGTAAAAAGCAATAGCAAAATGCAGATACGGGAAGAATTATTGCATGTGTATCAATGAAGAAGTTAGGGAAATATAAATTCCAAGTATTTTGGCCTTATTGCTAAAGCAGCAAATACTCTTCAGAATGCTTTTGATCTCTTCTTTCCCGGCCTTGAAGTAAATGTATGTAGACCTAAAACCACAGAAGCTTTTTGCAACAACTTTTTGGACTTCCTTTTAATGTTTACTGTGTTGCTAAGCATTGACTTTGACAAAGGAGATTTTTCGATTCGGTTTGAAAACCTTTGCTGTCAATATATACAAATGCCACTATATGTTTTCTTTTGGGAAACATTTGAAATATTTCCTTCCTATGATATTTAATGTAAAATTTGAATGGGGGGTTTTGTTTGTTTGTTTTCTGACAGGGCTGTGTTTTTAAGCTGAACAGCAGGAGGGAAGGGAGATAGGAAGGGACAAGCAGGACTTGTACTGGGGTTGTAGTCTGGCCAACAGTTCATTGCTCAGTTACAGTTAATGGGGTGAAAAGCTGTGATAAGGCATGTGATCAGCATAGTTAATGTACTGTTCCTGCAGATAGCCAAATTCAGGGCTTCCTAAATGTGGTTTATTATTACAGAAGTTGAAAAAGGAGTAGTCTCAGAACAGGAGCCAAGTTTTTTTAACCTATCCACAGAAATGTCAGCATTATTTTAACAAGTGATTCATAATATCTATAATACAAAATCTTGTATTTTGTATGTTGCATTTTATATAGTAACTGGCAAATTATAGTATAGCATAAACTGAAAGTTTAAGATTTGCACTGCATATCATGGCTGTGATCCCGGCATCTTTAAACCACAAGGGCTGGAAGTATGTAGTAATTTTAAATGCAAGTCTCTGTTACCAGAAAAGCGGCTGAACTCTTACATGTATGATTAAGGATCACTTCTCCCTGCAGAACACAGCCGATCTTCATGTTTCTAAAATAATCTTCTTGCTGGAACACTTTGTTATGATTGCACACAAGGTTTTGGAAAATGGCAAAGTGCTGCAGTGTTGAAAACATTTATTTTTTATGTTTCTCCCCCCAGATATATCTTTCCTGTAACAATTTCTAAACTGTCAGCTTCTCTAGGCACTATCAG
Source organism: Dasyornis broadbenti (assembly GCA_013397935.1). Lineage (NCBI taxonomy): Eukaryota > Metazoa > Chordata > Aves > Passeriformes > Dasyornithidae > Dasyornis > Dasyornis broadbenti. The sequence goes on from VZRN01003869.1 coordinate 45,061, forward strand.
TAGGTATATAGTAGAGAGTAGGAACTACTACTATTGTGCAATTTACAATGTGCAATTGAAGCAGAGCAATTGTCATACAATCTATAAAGACTAATAAACGTCTTCAAAGAGGATCTTAATTGCTGCATGATTTACTACATGGAGAATACCTTCTCTTTCGAATTTGGAAGTATTTTGCTGCAGGAGAAACCTTTTTAGCCAGGCTTTTATAGGCCAGTCATTGCTTTGGTAGCATGCATTTACTAGCTGTATAATTGGTGGCACAGTTCTTCTATCATAAACATTGTTATCAGTTAATTAAACTTGAAATGGAGCTTTGTTCCACAACATGTTTTGTCAGATTGTTTTCCTTATTTATTTATCATCATAAAATTTTATTTTATGACTGGCAGCTTCTCAGCCCTCCAATAATAATATAAATCAAAACAAGATTTTAGTCTTCATGCAATTTCCTTTTGGTCTCAAAATATGAAACCAGATGTTTTGGGCATGCTAAAGATGCTTTTCATCTTTTTTTAGATTCTTTCAATGCAGTCAAAGTAAATGCATTTTTAAAACCAACTTATGAAAGTTAAATTTCCTTTGTTCGCCTGGGTGTAGTCTGGTTTGCATTGATGCAGCAGCAATGAGAGACCTTCCAGATAACACACAGAATGCCATTGAAGAATTACACATGTGTGTCTCAAAGCTCAGACAGCACAGGAATTGTATTAATAGCAGATCAGTGGATTTATATTATAGTTTAAAACAATATTAACTCCTTTTCTTTTTTCTTTCTTTTCTTTTATGCTATTTTTTTTTCTTTTTTTTTTTTCTTTTTTTTTTTAAGGGCTAGGGCTTAGCAAACATTTAAAGGAAGATTGGACTACAGGACATCTCTATGTGTTTCCTGCAGTCTGTATACAGTAAGTGCTAACCTACAATATTTGTTCACATATCTGGCAGCTTTTTTTCTAAGTTGAAACAGATTTTTTTATGATGCCCTAACGAATTGTCATCAGTATTTTCTTTAAGCAGTGAATCCTTTTTCAGTAGACATTAGATCTGGGCCTAAGGCTATTACTAAAGGACCTAAACATTCCCAGGTGGGCTCCTCTTCAATAATAAGAGAAGCCTTGAAGGGATTTACTGATACTGAAAAGAATAAGAAGTAATAAACAGGAACTGGAGCAAAGTGGGACAGTTGTTATGAACATTTGCATGCCAGTCCTCAGAACTCTCCATCCTATCAAAATAATTCTTGCTTCTAACCCCTGAAAGCAAACAGAAAGGCTTTGGCAGGCTTGTGCACAGTGGTGTGTGCGGGGGTGGTTTGGGTTTTTTGTCTGTCTTACAAGCAGGGACTGCAAACAGGCTTCTCTGCATCAGCCTCCACCTCTGAACTCAGTGCAAGAAGTGAGCAAACATTTGCCATTAACCCCTCTCTGCTCTCAGACATTAGGCAAATCATAAGTTTTACAGTGAGACTAAACGTTCTCAACCCCACAAAACTGCGAGTGAATCAGAGTGCTGCACAAATTGCAGAAGAGATGTACATTTGCCTAGTTTGTGGCATCTGTCAATTCTCTGAGCCTTGTTTATTCCAAAAAAAATAAGTTGAGAAATAGATATGTTACTGGAAAAGACTAGAAAAAGGAACCTGAAAAATGAAATTAAGGTAAATGTTATCACTCCAGCTGGTCACTTTATTTACTTGTTCAGATTTTCTGGTTTCATTTTTGGTGAGCTTTTATTCGTTTCTCCTGCTTTTTGAAATCAAATATGTACCTGTAAAAAGACATATGAAAATTACTTCAAATGAAATTTAGGGCAGAAATTTGCTGCATTAATGAGGTGCTTTTGCTGTTCTGAAAGTGTATCTGACTCCTTACTTCAGTGTTTTTCCTGTCTGTACTTTTGAATGGTGAAAGGTAATGAGTGGCTGGGTCTAGAGTAAAAGAGAATGAGTTTCCAAATAGGTCCTGACCAAAGGAGACAGAGGACGATGTACAAGTGTTAGGATGGGGGTGGAGAAAATTTGGTCAGGAGGGAGGCTGTCTGGAAGAAATATTTTTCTTTGACTTGGAAAAAAATGATGGGGGGTTAGGGGGAGCGGAAGGGAAGGAACAGATAATCATATTTTTAAGTGTTCTGTTCTTCAAGATAGGAGATGAAAGGTCTCAGTGACTAAAGCGAAAGCACAGAAATGTAGCTTGCTGGGAGTGACTTAATTAACAGGAATAAAATAAAGTGGAAGAGAAGGTAAATGTGGACAGACAGGTAGTTTTTTAAGAGCTTTGATTTTCAGATAAAGAATGACATTTAGATAAAACACTGCTTAATGACTTTCACTTCTATTGTGCAAAACTACGCTACCATCATCTTCTCCCCTCTGAGAGTCATGGCCACTAAGTTGTTGTGTATTTAGAGAAATGCTTGTGAGGAAGAAATTGGGAAGAGGCATAACTGGGAGAGTTTAAATAAAACATCTTTATGAGTGCAAGCTTGGATGATTTCATAGCAAGAAGTAGGTACTTACTGTTTTTTGACTGTTCTTTTCAATGAAGGAATGTGTCCATAGAAATGGCTGGATATAAGAAAAACACATCATTACCTAGGTCTATATGAAGCTTCAGCTATTTTAGCATGGACTGCAGGAAAGGACCAGTTCATCTACTACCCTTAGAACACCTGGAAATACCTTGTTTACTTTTTTGTTTCCTTCAATAAAATAACTACATTAGGTATCATGTTATTGTAAACAATGAACAGGCAGCTTCACTGGCCATTAAACTTCAAACCTTTCATCTTTCCTCATTCCGCTTCTTTGTTGTCCTATACAGGTTCCACTACCGCAAAGAAGTCACAAACAAGCAGAGAGATTGCAGATATGAGAAATTCCTCTTTATCCATATTAATATGGGAGGATATTTAGACAGATAGGATATCTTCTAAGGGCCCTACCTACAGCTTTTTTTAAACTATGAAATAAGAAGCAAAGAAGGTTGTTTATATCTTTGTTGCATGGGTTTGCTTGCAACCTTTTGTACACATCACTAAGCTGTATGGCTTCCCTTGTAGGAGTGGTTACCTCCTGATTTATTTTGCAAAGTGGTTTCTACCAGCCCTTACCCTGTTCCCCTGAACTCACTGCAACACCCTGTACAACACTGCCTAAATTATTTAGGCCAGTAAATGGCACCATATTTTGACCCTGTGCTTTGGTATGCAGACTAATCAAGTGCAACTTTGGTTTTGGTCATTGGTGTAAAGAAATAGGAAAGATGTGTATGGGCTAGAGCCATTGAATGCCTGCAAAATCTCAGAAAGTGTATACATAGTTTATGAAATGTTGCACTAAAGTCTTGCTAAATACACACTGTTGAGATTTGACATTAACCACCTTCATTCATCATAATAAACACACAAATTTTCCACTTGGAGTATCAAATCTTATTTTTTAATAAGAAACAACTATGTTTATCACAGTTTTCTGAATTTGTTGCTCAGATATCAGCCTAGATTCATAATGTTTTGATGTTGTCCAGAAGATGTATGTTTTCTTTCTCTAGTCCTTTTCTTTTCCATTTTACAAGAGTGAAATAAGACTTACCAAATACCTCCTGTCATGTGGTGGTAGGCCGGATACCTGTGTTATATAAATCTTTATGCTGAGAGTTTATGACATTTTAAACTTAGAGCTTCATTCAACTTGATGATTTTGGCAGCAGCCAATTATAACATTAAACAGTTCACAGAACTTAACCTAAGACCTAAAATTATATAATTTTTGTAATGACTGATTTGCACCTCTCCCAGTTCATTTAGAGCAATTCAGTTCAAAAGTCTTACCCTTCTTAATCACTCCCTTTTAATTTGAAACTCCAATGTCTCTCTTTATTTCTCTACTGTATCTACTTATTAAAAATTACCAATTAAAAAAAAAAAAATTCACCAGGCTTGCAGGAGCTTTATGGTTGGCCATACATATGCTATTGGAACAAGAAGAATGGAAAATTGTTGTTGCTAAACAGGCCAAAAACTGAAAAGCATTTTTGTCTGTATTATATTATTTTAAAGTATCATGAGAGTTATTGTAATTGTGCATTCTCAGTATGATAACAGTGAAGTTTCAGAAGAGAAAAGATGGAGTTTGGTGCTACATAGAGCTCCACAGTGAAAACCTGAACACTGGATCATGCTTAGGTTTTTCCTCAAGGTACAATATCCTTGTTTTCCTCAGTCCTTCTGGAGACTCAGTGGCTTTAAAAGACTGTGATAGACACAAGTCAAAATAAACAAAGGAGAGGTTTGCAAGTAACTCAGAGTAGATCATCCTGTCTGAAGTGCCCCTGACAAAAGTAAGTGGGAGAGGGAGCTCTGGGTGGGAATGTAAATAAAAGAAACAAATTTTCTGAAACCACAGAAACAGTATAACAGAAAATAAAGGATTTTTTTTAAATTTTGAGGTGAAAAAGGTTGTAAAGACCAAGCCACAGAAAAAATGGGGACAGGACAAGACATATAGTGCCATGGAATTTGGAGCAGCAGTAAAAGATGAAGAGAGAAAAAGATATACACCCCAAATTATAAAATGCAGCAGCCAGAAAAGACTTCTGTGTACCACTATAGGTTTACCTAACCCTCTATTCTGAAACGTAAAATCACTTCTCCCTTTCTGAACAATGCCCATTCAGATTCTGCCATAACAAACAGAGCTATTTCCAGCTATAATCAGATTTTAAAACTAGCTTTATCCTAGACAGTTTATACGGTAATACATAGTTTTGTTATAAATAAGTTGCATGGAAAAGAAGACATAAAGGTAGCTTCTCAGCAATGTAGAAGGAGTTGTAATGCTTTACATTCAGAAGTGTCAACTTGATAACACTTGTTTGTCACAGACACACCAATAGGGTTTGAAACCTGAACATCTGCAGCACACGGATTTGACAGATCTTGGTTAAAATAATTGTTTATAATAATGCAGTGTCTCAAGTACCTGGGAGTCATACTGAGGACAGAGAAAACCCCCCTTGTTAAATATTTACCACTTGAGTCCTGAACATCTGCAATTAGCTAAGAATGGTGATGTCAGTGGACACTTCCCAAGGTTAGCTGCCTCAATATTTGTACAGATCTAATCTGAAGTCTTTTGCTTGAGAAGAGGAACACATCCAAACTCAACAAATTGTCATTGACAAATGGCCATAGTAGTCTAAGGATAAAAGAAGGGCAAGTATTCAATAAAGAAAGAGAACATGAACATGAGCATTAACAGAATAAACCTGACCTATTTAGTGTATTTAACCCTCCATAACTTTTCAGACTTGGATTATTTATTAGCTAGTAAAACTCAAGATTTTTGGATAATTCTCACAATTCAGATACCAAAAATCTGCAATTTAACAGCATGAAGGCTTTTTAGTTATTTGTGGGTTAGGTTGGAGTTTTTGCCTCTGAAAGGGTGAGGAAGGCTCTGTGCACATTGAGATGCAGCATTGGGATCGGATGCTTTCTGGGTGACATGCTGCTCTGTGTTAAATGGCTCAATTAGCAAGTCACATCAGTTACATCACTTTTGCCAACCCTACACTTTATTGTGGAAGGGATAATGCCAAACTGCCCCAACCCTGTGGGCCGTGCTGCACGGCACAGAGAGCCGGGACACATGAATATGAGGGGGAAAAGACCGGGTTTTTCATCACTGCCTGATAGCAGGAGGCTCAGAGTGGATACAAGAGGCACATTACCAGAAGCTGATCTCTGGAGGACCCACCTGCTCAGCTGGAAGGAAGGGGCTGCCAAACAGCCATGGCTGTGAGGTGTTAAACAAGGCAGGGCAACACAGGGGCAAAGTGTGAATGATGCCAGTCCCTGCAGAGACAAACCTGGTAGCCTAGCAATGAGATTCAGTTTTTCAATGACTTCTAGCCAGAGCCCTTCATTACAGCAGAAAACTAGATGAAGAAACCTAGTTGATTGAAATTAGCTGACATAACCATGCAGCTCATCCTCTGAAGCTAGTCTGTATTAACTACCATGTTTATTTGTCAGCAGAAGGAAATTAGACCACTGTTTTTTGATTCTGGTTCATTGATAAACCATATGTAGGCAAAAAAGACAAATGAGAAGTCTAGGTGGTGTATGGGATGTAGGCGAGTTTTGGATCTGAGTTCTACAATACAAACTTCCTGCAGTTACCAAGCCTACTAAGGAACATACAGAGAGAGGCTTCTTCTGTTTGGAGGCAAACTAATGGAGGCTGTTTCCTGTTTCTGTAATTTACAGAATTGTTCAAAATATTTATAATGGAACAGTTTTGTCATTTTTGCAGTCATTCAATATTTACTATAGACAACTTTCTTTCTTTTAATGCACATCTTTTTTTGAATTTCTTTAAAAAAAATGTTAAACTTAGTTATAAAATTTTAATATATTTGTCCTGTTAAGGTAACCTGTTTAAATCTGCTCTCTAGAGTGAAAAGTAACCAAAAAAAAAAAAAAAAAAAAACACTTACCAAAAAAAGAAGGATAAAAAAGGAAGAAAAATACAAAAAAAGGAACAATTTGTTCACTTCATTGTTTGTGGAAAACATCTTTTGCCAAATTCCTTAGAGAGTGCACTGTACACTAGTCAGCAAAATGCATTTATACATCCTTACATTATTAAATGCATATACAATTCTAAAACTAAATATTCTTAAAAATAATCAGTTTTGATCAAATTTTCCACCATTTAATCAACAATGTTTTCCTATACCACGTATGAAAAGCCTGTATCCCAGAATGTCACACGGTATTTTTTGTTTGGCATAACTGTAATATAAATCTCCAAATTTTTAAATGTCAAAAGGGGTGATGATTTCATTAAGAAATGCACCAGACTGGCCATTGACTCTATTTACAGAACACTAAGTCTATAGGACCCTGTATCTATGGGATGAAATGCTGAAAAGAAGGCAGATTTAATTGTCTTTTTTTCAATGTTGACTGTTTACTTTCTGTTCACTGAAGCTCAGAGTAGTTAGCAGTCTATGTAAATATACATTTATTCTAAGGTTCGTATTCAATACAGTTAAAAAAAACAATCTGCATCTACATTATATTCAGTAGAAAGTGGTGTTATTGAACAGTAGCATTGTAAGTAATGATATTCAAGAATTTTTTCCCCAGCTATCAATTTTTAAGAAAAAAGAAAGGAAATCCATATATTGTGCCAGTGACAAAACAATATGCAGTCATTTGAGGGGGGATGGTCTCTTTATTAGAAAGAAACATACTTTAATTAGAAGAAATATGTTAATTTCAATAGCATATTCTTCATATCTCTGCCCCTAAAAATCTTTGCACACACCTACATTCTTTTTATGGACAGTACAAAGGAGGATAATAGATGCCTATAAAAGTAACTAGTGAAATTCTGCATTAGGATAATCTGTCACCCATTTCCATTTTTTCTGAAGAAAGCAAGCATAATCAAAAGCCTAAATGACAAAGAGTTGACAGTAAGATTCTGTAGTAAATGATTCCAGAGTCGCTGGCCTGCGGAGATGCTGAAGAAGTCCCCAGCAGACCTGATTAATTCCAGTTTCTCCAGCTGCCAGGGGAGCAGAGGCTAAGCAGTTTCACAGAGAGGAGCCTATTACCACTACTAGGCTGAAATAGATCTAATCAACTCACAGCCGCTCAAAAGAAAACTTTACAGGTTTAGCTCACTAAGGCAGCGCTTTAAAATGATGACTACAAAGGATCATGGGAGTCTGAAAGCATTTAGTCTTTATTGCAGCTCAAGGAAATTTTCTGCTGTGGTTAGGCCATGCTAATTTACTGAACATGACAATGCCTCCCAGATTGTATGACATCATTTCAATAATGGCTCTCGTCCTCTTAGTTAAATATTTCTACTACTACTCTTTAAATTCCAAATACTTAATTTATTAAAATACCATCTATCTTAGGATTAATTAGGTTTACCATTCCAAATCTATGGGCTAGCCTGCTTTATCATTTAGTTTCAATGATGATGCAGCGTAATTTACATGACACTGTCGGAAAAAATTATATTTATATTAATTTATTTTTATTATTTTCATAGAATGAACCTCTAGAAGTATTCTGTACTTCAGCTGCAAATTTTATGTCAATTGTGCACTGCTTCAAACCGTGCGCAAGCTTCACAATCAAAAATTTGAATGATCTTAAAAACAAAAATTGCAACGGCTTGAGTATTACTTATTTTGACTGACAATAATTATGCATTCAAAACAAAAAAAAACCCTCAAAACTTTAACTTCTTTTGTTCATTTTTCATTTGTTGTTGGGGTGTTTTTTAAGACCTCTAGTCCCCAGGGAGAATGTTAAAGCAATGAAAATAGAGATGTAATTTTTTAGATTAAGAAAAATAATTCCATCAACTCTTTCTCAGTATTCGATTGAAAAACCTTCCTTAACAGATAAAAGCTGCTTTTAAAAAAACAATCAATATTTAGAAACTCCAAGCACAAGTAGTTGCACGATACAATACTCTAAAGATATAACGCAATAGACGCACAGTTTGCAATGTAGTTCTTTAATGACGGCTAATACATTATTATTTGATCAGTCTCCCAGGTGATTTAAGGAAGAAGCACACAGCAGAATGGCACTTGGAAAAAGTAAGTTATTTGTGACGCTGATGGGGAAGAGGGGGCAGTGAACAAGCAGCAGTGAATTGTGTTGTGAAGGCTGGCGTCCAGGGCTGGGAGCTGAGAGGTTGCTGGAAGCTGCCACTGGCCTAAAGACAGCGCAGCCCACTCCGCTCCTCCTGGGTTTCCAGCTGCCCTGGACGTGGCTGCTTTTGTGAAACAAGCTGTGAATTTGCAATTCGTGGCACAGTGGAAAAGGGCTGTGTGTTGGAAATAGCACCATTTGCATGCATTTTAGTGAGGGGCTAAAAGGCAATGGAGATTGAGCTCACATATCCCGAGAGCACAATGGGTGAGGTTTAACATCTCACAGTGGCAAAGGTCCCTGAGAAAAATGCTAGAAACGGAACAAAACTTGTCCGTTTTATGGTACTTATTACATGCAAGAAATATATCTGATATATCTTTCAACCAGTATAAAAAAATCAGACATTCGTCTATCTACTACCAGGTCTTTTATATATTGCAAGCATAGAACTTCTGGGAGTTAGCTAGAGAAACAAAAAACCAGATTTCCATAACCCAGTGATCCACTGCTCAATAGATATATGAAGAATCAACTAAGAGGGAGAGAGAAGGATTTATTCCACTCAGTTTCTTGCATGTCTTTTAAAACTGTTTTTATAAGTGACTAGAAGATGAGGGTAGGATATTAGTTCAAGACAACAGCTTAAATAATTTCTGGAACCGAACAGAATAAAAAAAACTCAAACCTTCCTTTATCACTCATTCTTTGTCCCATGACTTTTCTGGAAAATTGTAGACAAAAGTATATTGTACTCTGCACTCTGGACACCATGTTGCAGTGAGAATGTGACACAAGACAAGGACACATTTTGTCAGACTCTGGAAAAGTTGAGCTGTCTATCTTTAATTTGTAGAGAGCAAAGTAATTTAGTTAGGAGTGAGAACTGCAAGGCTTTCCGTGTCCTCAGCTAATCGGTTGACCTGGGTGGGTGGACTGTAAAATCTGGAATGAACAAGAGCAATAGGAAACACAAGACAGGAAGAGAGATCTGCACTGAAGGAGAACTTCCAACATTCATGAATGAAGGTAAATACAGTGAGATGAAAATATTACCCACCTGGAACAGCCTGTCCATATTTGAAGCTGCTAAGGTTATGAGAGTGTTAAAACAGTGGAGATAAGAGTTAGTATGGATTCTTTCTGTTCTACCTCAATCAAGAAAAAGATAATAATTGGGAATACCACTATCGGTTTTGTACTGTATGAATCCTTGCACCTATTTAATTTTTTTCCCCTAATTTGCTAATTTATGCAGGCCTTCTCTGAGTTCTCTGAGAAGCAATTCCGGTTGAAACTTCAGAGTCAAGAAACTTCTTTGAGAATTCTTTTTTTTTTTTTTAATATTAGTGGCCTCTCAAAAGCACATATTGCTGAATTAGATTGCTAACATAATATTTCTCCCAGTTAGGGAGGGCTGTTCCTTCTCTGCTCACTGGAGAGCTGTAGCTGAAGGGGATCAATACTCATGCTGCTCATACTTGCACACTCTCAAGTAAAGATTAGTGCGTTTTGGACCACAGCACTCCAAAGATTTCCATCTATTTCCAGCATTGCAGCTGTCATTCTCTTGCTTCCTGATTTCAAAGGTCTAAGTCAAAGTTCATTAATGCCAACAGAAAGTTTCCCATTCATTTCAATGGCCTTTGATCAGGCCTGAGAGAGAATCATCACCAAAGGAGTTGGTACCGGCTTCAAAGAAGTATGGGTAGGGTATAATGCCACAAGAGAGCTGCCTGTTTGAGAACACCTCATGGCATCTCCTTTTCTACTAAGCCATATAAACATAAAAGAGGAGAAGAAAATATTTTAAAACTTTCAATTTGTTACAGCTCAAGTTGATAACCGGTCAAGGTGCTGGAAAGGTAGCAGGTCCCCAGGACTGGGTTTCACTGCAGGTGAGGCTGCCAGGGTGGGACCTCACAGCCAGGAACTGTCCCACCTTTGGCCATGCCAGCTCTGATCTGAAGCTGACCTTGGTAGACAAACCCCCAAGATGAGGGATGCCCATGGAGTAGAGTGTGTGGTGGGCTACGCAGCACAGTGCCGGTTCCTGACACACTCTGCAGTGCGACACCTTGTTTATTATGCGTGTTGTGATGTTGCTAATGTGTATCCAGTGTCTCCAATCAATGTCATACACAGCACAATAGCTCGGGAAGCAATAGAGCTGTCAACGAAGGAAGTGGTAATGGACCACAATGGGAATTTCAATGCACAACAGGATCCATTACTGGAATGGTAATGGCCAGGATGAAGGTGGAACAACAAATGTCAAATACAAATAGATGTGTGCATGTGTGTGTGTATACATTTATATGTATACAACACTTATAAATACTTTTATGTCCATAACATGTTTATACATGTATACATACACACATATATAGTTTCTCAAAATATTGTATGCATTGTCTATAAGGTACATGATAATTTACCTTGGCCAGTGAATTTTATTCTATGGGTGTTGTTTTTTTTTTCCCTGACAATGTTATGATATTATCTGTGAATATGTAAATGATCTGTTATAAGCTGTGAAGATTTTGATGGGCTTCTAAGGGGTTGGTCTGGACATATGAGAACAGGGGAAATGCTGAAGGAGAGCAATATAGGACATCAGCATTGTGAAAATAAAAAGTAGAACATGGCAAAGAAAGTATCAAACAAAGCATATTCTAAATGGAACGTGGATGGCTGATCCTAAAGTACTGTTTCCTAACATATATAACATATATTAGAAAATGTCTTGCTTCTCTTTTCTTTTAGTGCCCCTTATGGAGACTTCCTACTGAGAATAATACAATAATGTACCTACCATCCATCTGTCAAGGTTCTTACGCTGGCACCCATGATTGTTGAATCAGAATACTAATATGTAATAGAAAATCATGCTTTTCCCACAGAATCACTCAAAACACCACAAAATAAAGTTTTCTATCACCCTTGCAAAACCTATTTGATTTTATCTTTGTATCTTTTTTGTGAGGTAGATTTTTGTATACTGATTTCACACTATTTACTACCTACATGAAACGGTTGTTCAAGCTGCTATTACAAACACATTCTTTTGGTACTAATTGCACATAATAAACACATTAGATGAGATAACATTATATAGCCTTATTACCTTACGTTTCATTTTGACACCACTCATTACCTAAGAACAGTACAACAAACAAAGAGTTAAGAGCTTAAGACAGTCAGAAAATCCAGGTGCTGCACAAAGTATTACCAGACAATGCAGATTCTCCTTTCCCATGTAAGGCCCCAGAGCTGGAACTGGCAACATGTGAAGGGATTTCTGTACGAGCATTGAGTTTCTGTACAGGTTTTGCAGTCTTTCAAGAAGCTGTAAAATAAAGCCTAAACAGATACCAGAAGTAGATCTTGGCCCTGTTTTAAGAGGCACTCTCCACTGGTTAATGCTGTCTCACCAATGAAGCTCGAGCTAATACGCCAATTTGTGTCATTACAGATCATAAGCAATTTTCACAAGACTATGGGTGTTAATTCTTTTCTCCTGGTTAAGACCCTCCTTGAGCAATTATAGTCTGCCTGCTTAACTTCCCCTGCAGCTTCAGCTCTCTAATGTGCTCTTCTCTCTTTCTCATCCTCCAGTCTGTGCTGCTGAAAGCTGCCAGATACTGTGAGGCCTCACAATTTATCACATTGCTTTCATCACCATGTACATGGTTTAAACACAAGTATTGTGCATTACTGCAAAGAATATCACTTTTCTGATTCTCCCCCTTGTTACCAGGTGAAAGACTATGAAATTTTGTAACTCTTATAAGGACTTGAGTGGGAAAATTCAGTCCTTTACAAGGGATAATAAACACACATAGGTGTTATGGACCTTAAAGCCTTGTCCTTAAGAACATATAGGATGGATTGTTCTCAAGTTAAACTGAGGAACTTTGTCAGGTTTTGAAAGAGAAATAAAAGATAATGAGTATCTGAGTACAATATGTATATTTAGAACTCATGGTGCCATTGCATTTCTGGTTTACTCTGTTTGCAGTTTCTGTTCCCAGATTTCCACATTTCCCTGACTGAAATGGAAAACCACTAGAAATGCTAGCTAGCAATTTCCACTTTTTTCTTCTTTTTTTTTTCATTTTTAAAAAATGAGAGCAAGAAAAACAAATTAAGAAAATACAGCTTCTTTGAAAAGCCACATAATGTTGGAGAGCCCACCAGAAAAAGATTGTCTAGATCAAATCCTGTCCTGCACTAGAAGAAAACTCAGAGGTCCATTTGTTAGCCAGCTGAACATGCATAAATAGAAAAGCCAGGAATTATCACAGCTAGGAAAAAAATTCCCAATACCTAAAGCCAGTCAGCAGCAACAGAGGTCTCCAAGTAGTCTTTGTAGTCTTTGTTTCTTTTGTACCGTAGAGAAAGAGCTGACATATGGCTCTGTCAAATGGCAGATCTGCTAATCAGAACCCTCACAACCTCTGAATGTTATGGTACAAGAGGATGACAAGTTTGGTTGTTAGAGGTAATCATAACAACATGGTAGACATATTTATGTAAAGGCTTTTCACTCAGTCTTGCACATGGTAGATTTACTGAAGTAGAGCAATAGAAAGTACCTGTGACACACCTTGGATAGATTCAAAGTACTTAACTGATGGCACAAATATTGCTGTAAATGGTGTTCTTCTATCAAAGTCTCACAAAGACAAGCTGTGACCATTTACTATTTAACATCTTATCAACTACCAGCGAGAAAGCATGGACTGGTGATTGACAAAGTTTGCAGATTACACAAAGATTGGAAAAGAGGTAAATGATGATAAGAGTACAGCATTATTCCTTAGAGAGATTAGAACCCCTTGGGTAACCAGACCCCAGTTCAAACAAAATACATTTTACTGCTGCATATCTCTGTGAAGAAAGAAGTTTGGGTGTGCTTTTAGGATGGGGGATTCTGTTCTGAGAAGAATGACGCCGAAACAACTTTGTCCACAGTGGGGAATCACCAGCCAGCAACTTCTCCGTGCAGCACTGTGGTTAGAAAGACAAAAGTATGAAATGTGAATAAATAGACAAGGAATTTAGAGAAGCAGAAGTTATATCACTTCTATTTGGCGTTAAAGACAGCATCACTGCAAGTGATCATTGACAAAGCTGTGAGCAGTTTAAGTCCTCCATAGTCAAACTCTGAGCTCTTTTGAGTACTCACTAGTGATATGTTTCTATCCACATAAGTATCATCAGAAATTAAGTTTTCCTATGGGAATACTCAGGACCAGGAGTTCAGAGTGCACACTCTGTGAAAATTCACCAAAACGGGCTTAAATGTGCTGTTCTGAGGACCATGCCTGTTCCTCTACTCCCCCAGAACTTGCTCTCCCAACATCTTCTTAGATTATCAGTGCACAAGGAAGACAAAACCAGAAGGGATTTGATTTTTCAAAAGCATACAGATAGTCACATAACATTTGTACTATTTTCTCCTGTTGATTAAAAAGTTCATGAACAGCATTTCATCTTCTCGACTACAGCTAGTTACTTAAGTCACTTTGTAAAGATTCTTCAAGAATCATTCTATTTATTTCAGGTATTAAGTGTCTATCACTTTGATAACTAAGCACCTACCTGAATATTACACTTCATAATATTGAACGAACATAGAAATGTTGCAGCACAATCTGTCTGTATTTACTTTATGGCAGCTTAATCACTGATTAAATACTAGTAACAATATGAAGATTGACGTATGAGCCACAGGAGAAAGAAAAGTTAACTGCGCAAAGGTGAATTGCTTTAACTGAAAATTGTTTCTGTCCTATTCACAGCATAAGCTTCATCAAGGAAACCAGTTTTCTCTCTTGAGTTGTCCCCTTAAACTCCACAAAACTGGTCAAGCGGGGAGGGTGAACCATGATTTTTTTAGCAGTAGCTCTGCTCACAGTCAGAAAATCAGATACTATCCTTCAAAATACTACCCAGTGTTAAAGATCAGGGTTCTGACTGGCAAGAAGAGGATACTTATCCACATGTTGGCGGTTTAACTTTTACTGCCTCTGAGTTTACATAATTGGAAGGACACAGGATTTTCAGGAACCCTCGCAAATTCTGTCAAAACAACACATACTTGGGCATTTGGACTGCATCTTCTCACAGTGCAAGTCATAAAAAAGCAAATTGTTTTCCCCAAAAGACCCATTATTTAAATCTAATCAATGGAGCTGATAAAGATCTAAAATATTAAAATATGGAGTTATTATTTACCTTACAAAAGAGAAAAATGCATTACTTATATTAGGTTTACACTGTTTTCCATGAATGCTGACAAAAGTGCAGGTTGGTCTCATCATCCAAGAATTGATATTGCTAGGAACTTCTGGCAGGCAGAAGGGGCAGATAGGTATATAAATAAATGCACAATTTCGGGGCAAGAATAAAACCAAATTAAATTGTTCTGAAAATTAACCAATAATTTTAAACAGATCAAGTTCTTCTGTGATATACATTTAAGAATTAAACTTAAATTAGCCCTTTAAAGTGGTCATGTGATTTAATTATTCAAAATGTACACAAATTTAATGAGTTTTTAAATATTAAAACTATTCTCTATTGTCACCACTGTGAGCTCTTAATTTACAGAGCAATTAAGTCAGGACCCTCATTTATCAGTACATGTGCGTTTGTTGAAAACATAGTCAGTTTTTATTAATTGATGCTATAGAAATACTGAGGTAAAATTAATGTGTGTGCTTCAGAGGTCATGCTGGCGATAGTAGGTAGCTAGCAAGGAGCAAGACGTGAGATAAATAAGTAACTGCTGTTCCCTGATTACTCTGGAGATAGCTGAAATATTAAGTGGCACAATGGGCACTATGCTTAGCCAAAATGCTTGCAAACAAATGCCCCCTGAGTTTTCTCTGGCAAGCATCTGTCATGGCAGTAGCTGTGAAATAGGGAAACTTCAAAGCTTTAGTTTCTGATTATTAGCAGTGTGTGTAGTGTAATGTTCTTACATTTTTATGTAAACTCAGCGTTGATGAGCTGAGAGGGTAGAATTAAAAAATACTTCAGCTTGCCTTTGTTCTTTGGGACACGGCTGACAGGAATGTTATCAGGCAGGAGTCTCCTGAGTGTCTATCAACTGGTGAATTACAGGGAGTATGGGGCCAAATTTGCAAAAGAATCAGGTGAATAGCTACAGAATTGGAACACACTTTTTTCCTACATTTTCCCTGCCCCCAGTGGTGCATCTACAAAAGCTTTTTTTCATGGCACAAAAAGTGACTGGAAAGTAGGTTAGGCATAAATATGAGCACAGGCTGGGTGCTTAGAGATTTTAGGAGAGTACTGGTGGGCCGCAGTGTTACCGCCTTTGTCGCTTGCAGTGTTGGAACATCCTGAGGCCATCCTTTACATTTCCTCTACTACCCCAGACCTCTTTGACCAGTAAAGAACAATTTACGAGAGTGACACTCAAAATAAAAAATGCAAGATTGGAAAAAAAAAAGGTGAACTTACATAATTATAGAATCATTAAGGTTGTAAATCTGGCCAGGCCCTCCTGCTTTGGGTGGTTTTGTATGAAACATAAACTTTAAAATTTGATATTTAAAATAGTAAACAATGCTGTTATTGAAAGTCTCTTCCATAGACCCTAAACGAAATTCAGAGTGGAAGGCTTGTGTTTCCTCTGGAGCCTTTCTATAGAAAAGCAAAGACTTAAGCTGGATAACAACTACTCAGATGCCCTCCTGTCCTTCTGTGTTTCAGGACTGCATCACACCTTGTAGATTAGTTTATGTGAAAAGGTAGAAGAGGCAGGAAACTTACACTTCCTTAAGACCTCCAACTAGTGCACATTTTTCTGCAAATCCTGGCAGCTTATTGAAAAGCTTCTGGTCTTCCTTTTGGTTGTCAAACAATTTCAATAGATTGGAGAGAAACTATTTACCTTTTAGGAAACCATGCAATATGGTTTATGCCATATTCTGTTAGAATATTTCATTTTTAGTTATTTTTTCAGATAATTTGTCCTACATTAGGGTAAGTCAATTGATCTGCAATTCTTCAGATTGCCAGTGTGCCTTTTTCAAGACTTTGTGAGACATTATGGCCATTTTTATGGAAGAACATATTTCTCCGAATTGACCATTTTAGTGTTTGTTTGGAACTTTAACAATGGATGATCCTAGCTATTTTTTTTGCTTTGTCAGTTTCTTTAAGATTCTTTTCTTTTGACAACTTGATCTCTGATACCGCCTTGTGTTTATTATCTGCAAATAATTGGCTTAGAGAAAGGCATCTCCATAGTGAATGCAGATGCAAAGAAATTGCTTCATTTTTATGCAATATTCTTAATTGTTCTCTTTATCTTTAGTGATCCAGTGTCTGACCAAACCATTTGCAAGCTCTTTGAATTTGTCTGTGGGCCACTACATGTGTGTGGGGGAGGGATAGAAAGGATGTACTTATAATTCAGAGCTGGCAGAGAAGTATGGAATCCCTCTTTCTGATTATTTACCAACCACCTTCTCCAACTCTTTTGCCTCCTGTTTATTCACTCCCCAACCTGTCCACTTTTAATTAGAAATATGTGGTCAAAGGGCTGCTGCTGATATAGGGATGAGATATGATCCTTCAATCTTCCCAGTTATTTGGGGAACCAAAACTATGTTGCCCATAAATAACTTCCGATAAAATGGTTTTAATTGCTCTGCAGTTTTCCCTGACTTAGCATATTCTGTTGAGACCAATGCTAGATAATTTTTGATTTGGGAATGCATCAGTCTTAATGTTACTGTTCACCTTGCTTCATTCTTGCATTTGTGTGTGTCATAGCTCCTCTGTCCTGATCTAACCCATATCTATAGTTTTCAGCCAGAAAAATTATCTCTTAACTGCTTGGCTGCTAAGAGAGGGACAAGCAGTACTTTGACATTTCCTACAGATATTGTCTCACAGTCAGCTGGTAGAGATCCGCATCTCATTACACATACAAAAAGCTTCACTAATTCTTGAATTCTTTGCTTGCTCTCAGTCACCGGTCAAGACGCATTGTGCTAAGGGCCAAAATGTGGAGGGGGGGAAAATAAAAAACAACAAAAAAAATCATTTTTAAGCTAAATATCGTGGTCCCCTCCCAGTCCCAGGAATTTTGTACTTATTTTAAAGTATCTTCGTCCCTTTTTCCCCACTATTGACCTAACTGGTTTGAGTCTGGACAAAGGCAAAATAGAGAACCATGGACACTTTATACCTAAAGCTGCCTAAAATACTCAACTTGGATTTAGGAGAATAGACAGAACAGGTCTTCTCCAAGGCTGTTTTCCCATTCAACAAATTACATTTTTCCTTTAAAACAAATTACATGAAATCTTGACCTTGCTTAAAGCTAAATTTCCCCCTTAAGCTTTGCATTTCAGAGTGTCTCAGGGAATTTCAAATCTTCAGCATAAACTCTGAGCAAAAACGCTCTCTTATGCTTGGGTGTCTGGGTATATGTATATGTCAGGCTACTTTGAAACAACAAGTGACATACTTTTTTCCAATAATTTGAGAAATGGTCCTCTGCACAGATGCCTTCATGCCTCAGTGCACAGTGTATCATGATGTCTTAATAGAACTCACACCCAAAAGGAGTGTCTGAAATGGGTGTGGAGCCAAACCATTCCCTGGGGATTCCCCACATAGTTTACAGGTGAAACAGGACACATAGCAAATGTCACAGAAACAGACCTTTCTGTTTCAAGAAGCTGATGAGTGCAGAAGGACTGGTAAGGGAGGAAGACACAGAGTTGATGTGATTAGTTCAAGGCCGTGCAGTGGCCCTGTGGCAGATGCAGGCAGGCAGGAATGCTGTGAATCAGGTCACAGCAACCTGCACCTTGCACACTGCCTTTCCAGGCAGAGAAATCTGTCTGCCATTAAAAATAAAGTTCAGTGCACACGTCATTAACATGCTCCATTTACTAAGGATTTTCGTCAGTGAAAATAATGTTGGTGCAAATAGAAGGAAAGATTAAATGGCTTTGGATGGATTTGGCACCTACTTTTCACTGTTAGTCTCTATTTCTTTGGTCTGTGGTGCATTAACAAAGATGCACAAGCATTCAGCCCCTAGGCCTAATGGAAAACAGGGAGCTACAGCACAGCAATGATGTTGCTTATCTGTGGGACCCCTAAGGAATATGACATCTCACTGCAATATATACTTTCCCATCTGCTCCAAGCTGGATGGAACCCTCCTCCTCATGACATCTTTCACTGCAACCAAGTTCCTGACTAAAGAAATAAAGTGACTCCATCCATTCCCAGCAGTTAAGGTTAAAGAGATGCACTCGGTTCTAAATCTCAGCTGCTAACGCTCTCTTGACCTTTGACTCGCCTTAGCATGGCGAAGTTTGATGGGCCCATGCCAAGCCGTCTTCTGTAACCCATGAGTTGGTTAATATACTCCCATTTCTCATTCAGACAGCCAACAGAGGCAAAAAAGGCAGCAGGGCAACAAATGCTGTCTCCTGCAAATGCTCTGTAATAAATTGCTCTTTCAGTAGTGCAGAAGACAGATTTTTCTTTCTTTTGCTTCTTTCCTCCTTTTGCACAGAAGTCACCAATGGAAAGCTCGCTTTCCCACCTGGCCCCAGCTGACTGTGCCCATAAATTTGCCTATGCAATGCCTGTTTACGGGTCGCTGCTGGAACACGGAGACGGGTGCATTTTCTAAGCACCGGGTAGATAATCACAGTAATTGATGTTTGGAGCTGCTCACTCCTAGGAGCATAGGGTCTCTTTCTCCCAGTGAGGCCCTGCTCCATGTTATCAGTCCAGCCCATAATTAAATATCACTCTTTTACAATATGTTTCAGGTTCCTTAATGAGTATAAAGCAGAAATAGTCACCTCTTTCCCCTTTGAGCTTTATTTGCTTGTTATTAAACAATGTTATTGAGCTGCCTTCTTTCTCTGTGTTGCCAAACCTGCATCATTTCCGTTTTATAATTGCACAATTAGAGTCAGTGCTTTGCTTTCATACATCAGCAGGACCAGAGAGAGAGAGAGAAAGAGGAAAAAAATCAGGTGTTCACAGACAACTCGAATGCATCTTATTTTCATTAGCTACCAGATTTTGCAAAATGGGAAGCTATTTATCATGATCTGTTTTCTACCACCAGCCACCCCCACCACCCCACTCTGGTGACTTTCACTATGACCTTGTGCTGTATTGTTAAGGGTCCAATTTGCTCATTGTTACTTGCCTGCATAATTCTATGCACCTCCCCCACCATCTTTTTTTTTCCCAAGCAAAATCCAGTCATTTATATTCTGAGACTAAATGGTATTCCTCCTCCCCTACAGCCTCCCCCAAAAAGGGGGGGGGGGAAAAAATAAAGCCCTAGCAAGCTGTATAACACTAGTAATTCCTTCTAACAAATTTCCACAGATTTCCACCCCCCCTTACACACATGCACACACACTCTCTCTCTCACACACACACATACTCTCTCTCACATGCACACCCTTAAGCTGCTCTAAGCAGTGTATTAAGTAGCTGAAGAAAATCCATTCACATTCTGCTGTGTCGCTTTCTTCTCAAGTCATGAACCCATCACAGACTTTTTCTAGCTGTAGGTTGCCACGGTGAAGATTTACAATGCCAGTTATTCATACATCTGCCTTCTCTTTTTTCCCCCCTTATTCTTAAATCCCTTGGGCGAGGGCAACCTTGATACTGAGACTCGTAAAATTCATGCAGGCTTATCATCCTTGGTGAAGGCTTCAGGCATGCATTACCGTATCCAACTGCCTGCTCACCGCCATGACAGAACTGGGCCTATAGCTTTTATTTCTAACAGGGGGAAAATGTAGTCATCTGCTAAATAGGAAAAAAAAAAACTTAAATGTTTTGAGGAAGAAAACAATAGCTGGCATTATCAATTTCTCTTAATGATTTTAAATTTGTTTTATTTACTCTAACCCCTACAGTACTACATTTGAAACCTGTTTGGGTTTTGTTGTTTTTTTTTTTTTTTTTAAAGCACTCTTTCATTTGTGTGGAATAGTGTTCAGAAAGTCCAATCACACTGCAGTGGGAAAGTACAGTACTAATATAGCCTCTGAATTCCACATCAAAGTAATGAATACAACAAAACTGGAATGAATTTTAAATGTAAATTTTAAAGCTTTTTCCTGATTTTTTTTTTTTTCTGATTTTTTCCCATATTGTTAAAGACTTGACATAAAAAAGAAATATTTTCTTGAAAGGAGGTAGAGGGAAGATTAATGTATTGATTTTACAAAAGAAAAACAAAAAATTCAAAGCAGAAAAACCCCAAACAAATTGAAAGTGTTCAGTTGCAAAGTCATAGGTTGAACATGGCATCTGCCAAAATGCTAATCACTGTGATTATAATTTTGATATAACCGTTATTCGTTAGAAAATTAATCACATTTGTACATGTGTTTGTACTTTTCTGAGGATTACTTCTATGGTGTTCTGGGGAATTCTTTATTGGGAGCTCAGGTGTGAAAATCAGAAGGGGTTTTTTTCAGAGTTTGTTTTTTTCCTGTGTTTTCCAAAAGCCAAAATCATGCTAAAACCACTCAAACTTTCAAGGAAACAGATTTCTGGATGCTGTGTTTAAGGGCCTGCACACCTCTTCTGCTTTTTTTCCATGAATATGTGCAGTTCTAAGTCTATTGTTTAATTTTACTACACTTTGAAATCAGTCACGATTTTAGGAAGCTGAACAGTGCATCTGAACTATGAGCATCCTAAAAAAAATCTTTCAACACACTTATGCCTGTCCAAGTGAAGTCAACATAGCTAGAATGGGTGAGAGTTACAGTGAAAAAATATGAAGATGGAGTGCTGCCTTGAGAAGACGCCTAGGTGTGTGGCAGACTTTTTCTGGAAAATTGTGACTTGTAGATTCAGGAAGAAGTACTTTTGAAGACACAAGATTATTCAAAGTAAAATGAAACCTCATGTCCTTTGAGAAGTCACACCCCATTATCCTCATGCATTTTTTCCCTTTTGCGTTTTATTGTTGCTTTAAATGTTTCAAAACTGTTTCAGCCATTATGCTGTCAAAAGTGTCTTTTCAATCTCAGATCCATATCTTCTGACATCCTAAGACAGCTACAACAGAAAAGAAGACTTGTGTTGATGTTACTCAGTCAGCATTAAGTTGTCACAAGTGCTGTCTCACTTCATCTTGGTAGTGAAGCTTAGAGCCCACTCATATCACCATCTGCCTGCACAGAGGTAACATCCTGTTTGCATGATGAAGCACTATTTACAGGGCTCCACTCTCAGGTCCATAGGGCTGTGACAGCAGCACGTCCCACTCAGCGTGCCCCCTAGAATCACCTGGAAGCAGCATTTCTCAGCAAAATAGCAAGACTTCTAATGCTTTGACTCAAAAACACAAAAAAATGTTGATATGGCTCCCCTAAGGCAGCTCTTCTTCCTCTTAGATTGGTCTTTGTAATTACTATAATTACCTCAGGGTCATTCATCTTTCCTGACCAGGGTAGTGCTTTTTGGTGATCTCTTTCCCAGAGAAAGGAGCACTCTATGGTGCATGCCAAGTGGGAGTTCACTTACCTTATATAGAAATCACAGGGCAGAGAAGAGGGGTTCTCTTCGTCCAACAAACTTTATGTTGTTTTACACTCCGAAATGCCAAGCCTCAAGTGCAGGTCTTTGCATGAGGACATGTCCCTGGTTCCCACAACAGACAGGCTGCTGCTGGGGTCTCTGTACTCCAGGTATGCAACATGAGCTCAAACTGTTCAGAGGGATGGAGATGCACCCCCAGCACCTGCAGCAGAGAACCCTGCTGCTTTTTGTTAGAGACATATCTGCTGGTATCCCGATTCCACCAGGCTTCTTGCTGATGTTCTATTATAGTCCAATGGGCTCAGAGGGTCATCAAGTCCAATCCCTTCATGCACAGGACACTATGGAATCAATGTGTCTGACAAAGAAACACTCTCATTTCACACAGGGCTCCCCCGAGCCTGCACTGAGCTTTAGACTAAAAGTAAAGACACCGAAAGGTGCAATTACAAACTGAAACAAGAAGGAAGGAAGGCGCGGAAGGAAGGCGCGGAAGGAAGGAAGGCGCGGAAGGAAGGAAGGCGCGGAAGGAAGGAAGGCGCGGAAGGAAGGAAGGCGCGGAAGGAAGG
>VZRN01003869.1:81442-137247 GCA_013397935.1 Dasyornis broadbenti
AAAAAAAAAGGTGGGCTGGGGAATGAAGTCAGATCCAACCAAAGTTTGGAGGAAAAGAGGTAAAAATAAAATGACTCATTGGCCTCCATGTAAGGGAAGGTAGGTCAAATCTGAGTTTCAGCTGCATACATTCACCTTCATAAACTGCTACAGGATTTCCTACACCTGGCCAGCTCTATATGTTCTGTTATTCAGAGATATTTACAAAGTCAAATAGAGTTTAAGAACAACTTAAAGAAGCTATCTGTAGTGATGTCACATTTTCTTTAAGAAATTGGAGGCTGTAAAGAAAGTATAAAGCAGCAAAATTTTTAAGAAACAAGAGCTACAGCTTTTTAAGAGGATACAGTGGGGAAACTGATCAGTTCTGTGGGTTTTCACTCAGTATCTCTAATCCTCCTGCTTCATCCCTCAGGTATCATTGGGAAGTTTTCCAAGTAACCAACTCTGCATTTTAATCAGAGTTTACAAAAATTAGTTCCAACTTTACATTTACCATCATTTCATTTTAACAAAAAAATATAAGTTTTCAGAAAAACTAAACTCAGTATTTTATGACAGAATTTCCAGTTTATGTCAGAACTCACAGTCCTATCAGGATTTTTGTTGCACAAAGGGTATTTTACATTATGTCGATAGCTGAATTGAAAATAAAAATAGATTAAATAAATGGTTGCCCATGTATCAGTTGGAAATGCATTACGTTTTTATATAAAATAAGGAAATTAACAGACGTATTGTGTCTTTATTTGTGGGGATGAACTACTTTTTCAATGAGTGATATTCATTATGGTAAAGTCAAATAATCTTAACTCTAGAATGTGCTTACTATTCTGGATAGCTTTTTTATTAATTATCTAACTGTTGTATACAACCAGGGATTAATGCAAACCTTATTCCGGTACTCTTAGGAAATCAGAATTCCTTTTTTAGGTTGGTTTATTAGAGATATATCTTGCAGTCATATTCTGGATAAGTATAAGAAGTGAGTTGGTTTTGGAAGTTAGTTTTGCATTTATCACTTCCACAGAAAGAAAACTGTAAAAATATCAGCCTAAAGTCCAGAAACAAAGACTTCATTCTTTGATAGACATATAAGGTTGCTCTCAGTGGACTTCTTAGTGTTCTTCCTTATTTATATTTGTGGTTTAAGAAAGGAATCTGATCGAAAATCCCAAATTAGATACCTCTAGCACACAACAATTCAAAGCAAAGCAAAACAAAACAAAACAAAACAAAACAAAACAAAACAAAACAAAGCAAAAAACAAAATACTTGATCATGTAACAGATTTACTTTTGTGTATAATTTTTAATGCAAAAGACTTAGCAATTCTCAGTTCTTTCATTTTACTCTCAATTTTTTTGCTTTACCTGAATGAGGTTACATGACTGAGATGAGTCATATACATACCCAGAGTCCTTTGGAGAAAACAGATCATCTCAAATAGGGAACATATAGTAGATCAGAAATTCGATAAACACACTCAGAAGACAAGTGCTTACTTGCTATAATATACATACACGTATGTAAATTGGCTCCATGACGCCAGTGTATATATATGTATGCATGTGTAAATGTCTATGAAGAAATCCAGAGAATGAGAGAGAGAGGGATCGAGGACACTGTCACCAAGGTCTGGGCCCCACTAATGTCACATGGGGAATTATTGTTACTGTGACATATAGAAGACAAAAACCTGCATTACCTGTGCCTTTGCTGATTTCCAGCCTAAATGAATTTCTCAGCAACTCCAAAGCTGATTATTTTAGGAAATTCTCCTGGAATAAATTCATGGTTGCTTGATGTTAGTATCTGCTTAAAAACTTGCTGAGGTCAATAGGATCCCAGCCATAAAAATTTGACTGCAAGATCAGGGCCTAAAGTTTTAGTAGTAGCCCTTTGGGCAAGTCAGGACAGATTAACTAACAAACTTTGGGGAAAAGGTGGCAGAAATCTGTCATAACACTGGACCTGGAACCTACCAGCAGAATTAATGGACACTCATTCTCAAGCTGCTCAAACTCCTCCTACTGAAGTTCTTGCTTCATACACCTGATGTGACCAACACCAATAAAAAAGGTCTAATAAACTGGTAGAAGATACTATAAAATTGCATATCAAAGGGCAATTGACTAGCAGCAGATACTACAAAATTATATATCAAAGGAAAGCAGTAATATCCTGTCAGCAAGTATGAGCATAGGAACCCATTGTATTCACAGTCCTACAGGGGTAAGGAGCAGAATTGCTTTACTTTGGGATATTTTTACCCAATCTCCTTAGATATAATAAAAGCAAAACTCAAAGCTAGATTTTTGTTTAAAAAAGAGAAAAGTTAATAACAGACTTACTGATCAAGTTCACTGAGGTAACAGAATGTTAAAAAAATTAATGCCATCGCTTAACCCTTCATTTGATAATGTTTCATGCTTACAGAAACTTGCCTTTCTTGTTCACAAAAAAGCAAAGCAGGGGCCTTCTTAGCTTTAGGGATGTATTCTCTACTACAAGAAGGTATTCTTCCTATAATTATTGTTTTAAATAAAAATTTAATAAAACAATCTAAGTGGCTGATCAAATGTCTGAGTGTAAACTGAAAATGAGCTTTGGACCAAAGCTAAAAAAACAGAGACAACAAGCTGGTCTTAACTTTGTTTAGGAGTAGAGGCAGAACGAAAGAGCTTAGCCCAGCAGCTACTGAGAAATCTAATATTTCCTGAGTGGGGAGAGAAGGAAGTTTGGAAACTGTAGGAAAAAAGTGACCAGAAAATCACGTTAATTGTAACCTATACACACCAGTGGGATTTCTACCACTGGCTTGACCTTCTCAGAAAAAAAGCTACACCCAGGGAAACTGCTTCTAAGAAGTACAGTTTGACAGATATTCAAAGAACAGAAGTCCTGGCAATGCATGTCTTGAAATATTTTCTAAACAAAAATGCATAATGGCCTCCCATGTAACAGGGAATATAAATGTGTCAAAATGTTATTGATTATATTAAAAATAAAATAGAAAATATGTATTAGTCAACTATTTATCCGTCTTTTCTTATTAAAGGTTGAAAGAATATTTTTGTCTCCAAAATAAGGGTTAGATGGAAGAAATTACTAGTGAATGTCTAATGGATATTATATAGACCAGAAATGAATTAGAGATTAATAAAAGCATCCTCTCCTTCATTAAGTGTTCTTTACCCTATGGGGGTGGAGAAGGTTAGGTTATAGCAGCATTATGTCCTCACAATAAAAATACATTTAATCTCCTAGTGTCTCCTGCAATTGGTTATTCATTGTATATAATTTTCTTTATTTTTGAAACCCTTTCTGACCAGCTGTCTGACAAAAGCAAGCATGAAGCATTCTGAAAATAAACTTTTGAAATTATTTGCATTCAATGCGAAAATTCCAACACTAAAATAGTATTCATTCATTTTTTCTAGTGATGGACAAATCTTGGAAGATTCAGATGATTGTTTCAAACTAGTGTAACAATATCAATGTTTGTCTACAGTGTTCCAAAACACTGTCTCCTCATTTTATCCAGGAACCTCCAAATAACCAGAATTTTAGTTGTTCATTAATGATGTCTAGTTTTACTTCTGTCCCCTCCTGAGGTTCCTTTACTTTTCCAAGCAGAGCAATATTTCCTCATGGGTGACAGACTGCATTTCAGAGGAAATTAATTCCTTCTCCAATCCATATTTATTTCAGGAGTAACCCACAAAATCTTTATGCAGAAAGCAGCTACAGGAAGTATTAAGAAACATTTTCTTCCATAGATTTTTTTTGGTTTGTTGGTTGGTTGGTTAGTTGGTGTTTTTTTCTCCTTCTCTCTTACCTGAATAAAATTTTGCCTAGGTATATGTAGTAACCTACACGTTACTTCTGTGTAGGTAATAAAAGGTGATTCCTGTACTTTAAAATGGGGACAAGAGAGGTAATGCCACAGGAATATTTACAGTATCCTCACAATCTCTTCTTATTTTCAAATGGGAAATGCAAAGTAAACCAACCACCACAACAAAGACCAAAGCAAACCAAGAACATATAACCTAACAACTCTTCCAAAGGATATGGCTAAATAAGATCTACCACTATGTCAATTCTTTTGGCCATACTGTAAATGATAACTAGATTTTCATCTCATGGAACTGAAAACTTGGAGCTACTTTTTAGTGGGTTAGGGGGGAGAGAAGGGATCTGATTTTTTGTGATTCTTCTCTCTCTCTTTCTCTTTCCTTTTTTATTAAGACATTCGGTTAAGGTCCAAATTTGCACATTAGGGAGATAAGACAAAAAGACTAGAAGTTGTTTTAGTAGGATCAGCTAAAATGGCAAAAGAGATCTGGGTGTTAGCAGGTTAACAATGATAACTCACCTTAAGGTCCCTAAAAATAGAAGTGAAAGAAGCACATCAGTAGTGAAGAGCAAGGGGGCCAGAACAAAATTCTGAAGATCCCCATAATTAACTGCCAGAGGGTCAGATGAACACTTATTAAAATGCAACAAAGCACAACGGGGTGTCTCAAAAATGGAGTTTCAATCTCAGCTGTGAATTTCTTGGTTTTGTCAGTTCTAGCCAGGCCTGCCATGTTATTTTAATAAGTACTTTTCTCTACATAATACCTTTGAGAATTTGGAGCGATTGTTTACATTAAAAGGTTAGGAGGGCAGTTTATAGACAATTCAGGGGACAGGTCTCCTTAGAACATATAGGAAGAATGATATTATGATGATATTTTAAGATGTATCTGTATCTGATATAGGAATGCTGTGAAATCAATGCATCAATTTACCTCCCAGTTTCAAAGTCTTCAGTAAGAAATAACATTTCCCAGTGCAATATCCCTACCTTAGCCTGATGCTGCTAAATACTATACATTGTTAAGTCTTCTTTTTACAGCATGAATCTAATATTCTTTAGCTGCCTCTGTCAAATAATTTCAATGAGGAAAAGTATATGTCCAAGCAGTAAATATAGATCAACTATCTTGAAAAAAAAGAATTTTAAGGTTTACTTGGCCATTAATATTGCTTTTTAGCACAAAACATATCTGTGTTTTAACCCATAAAGTCCACCTAATTTCACTCGACTTTAAAACCATTTTAATTTGGCTGATTTGTTTTGGTTTTGGGTTAAAAAGTGTTGCTGGAATTGGTTGATTAAAGATAACTGAAGAGAGAGAGAGTTGTGGGGACCTCTGAGACATGAGAGATGTGAAGGGGACAGGACAAAGGTAAGGCAAGAGGAGGATGAATACTTCCTCACTTTCAATAGCAGAGGGAAGATTGCCCTTCATTTCCTAACACTCAGACATGTTGCATGCTATATGGTTAATATACTGGCTATTGAAAGTTTTTGGGATGGAGTATAGCCCACGATACATTCTTACATCATGATTTAGAGGTGTTTTCTCATATCATAATATATTGGCAAAACTGGAGAATATTATGAGTAACTGAAATGGCTGAAGTCCTCAAATACTCTGTTTCATGGCAGTGTGAGTTTGTTAGTGTATTTAAGACCAGAAGACTTTTCTTTCTCCCAGGAATATTTTGAAGTGCAGCACTGTTTAGCTGCTCATATGTGGGAGGGGATTTTTGGTTTCTTTTTTTCTTTAGTAAGCAAGATTATGGCATCTTGGATTTTGTATTTCCTTCATAAATTATTTTAAGTTTTCTTTACATATGTGCATACCCCCACACACATATTTACCACTTGGAGGACAAGTTGGATAAAGCAGAAGTGTAATATCACACCTCCACTCTCCCAAAAGAAGGACTGGCCGTCAACGGATGCCCAAAGTGCTATTTACTCCCTGGAACACAAAGAACAAAATGCTCTATAGGCAACTGTCAATAATCTGGCTTCAGATCCTCATTGCTGGGTGACTCCTAGCTCTCTTGCTGTCACGACTCAAGCAGCAGTATTGTGGTACACTGACAAACAGGATCCTAATCTTCCAAAACCCTGCCCTCCCAACCCGTTACGCTGAAAGGCATTCAAGTAAACCCTGCCCCCAAATGTGTAACCCCAGCCCATGATGAATGTAGTGTGGGATTTTCTAGTGGGAAAAGCAGGGGTTGTAGGTTGTTTAAAATGGACTGGTTTTTGCTTCAGTGAAGGAGGAAGTGAACTAGGAGAATAGGAGGAAATGAGAGAAACAGACATGAGAAGGGTCCCAAAACAAAGCAGAAACAAAAATCCTTGGGAGATAGAACTGATTATGTGCATTAAAATTAAAGAAAGCTAGTGAAGGCAAACTTTTTGCTCCTGCTTCTCATATGATTAAGAGGACAGAATTTTGTGCAATTTTTCTACCAGGTTTGCCCCAAAGGTTATACTATATTTGTTTCAGCCACTGCTCAAAGGCTGCAGTTCTACGAGAGCATAAGTATTTGAGGATCCACTTGAACCAGAGATTCACAAACACCTGTCTGAATTTCACCTTTTCTGTGTATCACTTGTGCATTTTCTGATCAAAAGAGAGTTCTGCTCACCCTTCTCCTTCTGACTGTGAATCCTTCTCATCTTTTCTTGAGGTTATCTAAGAAGGGTGCAATTAAAGAAGCAAGATGAAAGAGACAAGGCCTTGTGTGGTTCTGCTAAGAACAAGAACCAGAATAACAGGTGTGGTTACAGCATGGGGCTCGTGGAACCAACATTCATTATTTCATGTTGATGGAGTGGATCTCATGTCAATTTGCTCTCTGAGTTTCCAAAAGCACATCAGAAAGCAAGATACTCTTAACATGATGTGGTTCCTGAATTTAGTTTGTAATAAATACACCTTCCCGAGCCAAGATTTTGGAAAGTCTGTCAATTTTGTTTTCAACCCTAGAATAGGACAATCTTAGCTAACTCCCTTGAGTAGAGATGCAGATTTCCTCCAATATCTTCACAGTTCCCCCTGACTTTCTGGTTGTATTCTACCTTCAGGTGAGACAAAAGAAGATCCCTTATACTACTCTCATCAAAAAGGTCATTGTCTCCTAAACCTCTGCTGGTCCTCTCCAGTATCTCAGTTCTAGATCTGTTTATACATGTTGGTTTTCAGTGCTCCTAAGTTGCTTTTTTTGCGTAGGTTTTTTCCCCACACTGCCCAAAGCTGCCTTTGATAGTCACATTCTGTGAAGAGCCATTAAGCATTTGAAAAAATGGAATCCATAGCCCTGCTAAAAGACTGATATGTCCTGTTTTCCTGTTCTAAGCAAGACTCATGGACCCTAATGATTTGTTCAGTATTTCCAGGCATTCACAAGTCACAAAGATAGAGTAATGAGCTATCATCCAGAAATCCTGGGTAAACAGCCACTCTCTATGCACAGGCTACCTGTATAATGCATGATCTGTAGACACAGTGATCCTAGACCGACTTGTTACGTTATATATGGACCACATACCCTCACAGCCATGGCAGCCTGACTTCTTTGAACTTCCAGGCAAACACAATTTTCCTGGGAGGAATAGGTAAATCTTATTTGAAATTGTTCCTCTAGCCCAGGCTTATTCATAGAAAGACAGAACCTAAGACACGAGCCATGCCATGTGGCAGGTGCAGTGCATTAAAGCTAAATAGAAGTCATGACTGAGTACAAGTCTTCCATAAGTCATGCTTTCCCTGCAAAATTCCTTTCTCTGCAAAATTCCTTTCCATTTTCAGGCCCATAGTCTCTGCTTCAGTCTGCAGAAGAATTCAAAGCACTGTTTGTCTTTCATGACAGAGAGAAGACCTCAGTGCAGACTCTCAATAACTGGTCTGTCATAGCACAACAGAACCCCTCCTCTGAGATTCTAGGTTCCTTCCTGACCTCCTGGAGCATAAATTCAGCAGCATCCCATCTATTCAGTCTACAGTGAGCTACTTCCTATGAGATGCATGTAAGGAGAAGCAGAACAATCCTGGGAAAGTCATCCCGCAGGCTTGGCTACTCCACAGAAGGAAATTTCCAGGGAGAATTAATTTCCTGATCCTCTTCCTGTCAGTAGAACAGGATTCCCTAAGCCATAGGTTATCGCCTCCCCACACTGAAATGAGGGTGAATATTTTTGGAAGGTCCATTAACCTTGCTTTTCATTAATGGCTTTCACACATTAAGTGGCTGGTGTTTGTAGCTCTCACACAAACAAACCATTTCTCACTATCTGTACATACTACATACACAGTACAACTTAGAAACATGGGAAACAGGACTCTCTTCATCTGTTAGTCCATGTAAATAGCAGAACCTTGAATGTGCCTGAAAGATATCTGCATGACTTTTTCTTGAAATCTCCCAGCAGTGGAGATTCCACAGTCTCCTCAGGTGAGGTGAGTGTTCTCCAGTGCTTAACTTTCCTTACTATTACAATTTTTTTTTTTTTCTTAATGTTTAACCCAAATCCCTCTTGCTATGGCTCAAAGCTATTATTTCTTGTCCTATCCACATTGGGCTTGTCATACGGATTATTCACTTTTTCTTACATATCTCTCAGCTGCTATCATTTCTCTCTTATTCTTCTCTGCTTTTAGATAGAATAACTACAATGCCCTCACCCTTCTTTCAGAGGTCTTGCTTTCTGATCGTTCTCATTCTCTTCTGATGTCTGCTCTCCAAATAGTGCTCATCTGTTTTTAAGGACAGTAGTCAAAAGTAGACACAGAACATCACTGGAAGTGTCACTGGTTGCAAGCAGAACTCAGACTACAGTTATGTTCTTTCTTTCCTTGCAAAAAGGGTCTTTTATTTGGTTTAATCCACTACCTACTCTTCTGGCTGTAAAGAGTTGCTACCTAATAGCAGCTGGATTTTTAACACACTGTTTAGGCTGTTAAGGAATGGCTTTTTAGCATTTTTAGCATTTTAAATGCTCTCCAAGCGGTTCTTGTTGGATTTTGTAATTATTAGCATTTGCAATGCAACTGTAAGGAAGAGAAATATTATGTGTCATTTTTCTGATGAAGAGGTTGCAGGTCTGCAAAATGTGCTTTGCAAAGGTTTATTTTTCTTGTGCCTTGTGAGAAGAAAAAACGTCACTGGATCCTCCTGTACAGGATTCTGCAGTGCATTTGAATTCTTCTTCCACAAAACATGATTAGTCAATGAGTGTGTTCATAGTGCAGATTTCAAACCAAGTCTCTCTTCTTAAGGGCTCTCAAAGGTGCTTAACTGTAAACTCATATGATTAATATTTTCTTAATTTCTGCATTTTCCATTAAAGTACCTAAGTTTTGGTCTTTCACGTGCTCCAGAGCACTTTGTTGCCAAATTCTTTTATCCCTCTTGGGACAGTTGGTCAAGGAGAAAGACAGGATGGCAGCTGGAGAAGATAGGACCAGAAAAGAACTTGAGGGAGAGGCTTCAACACTAAGCAGAGATAAGCAGCAGCATCCATCTTTAGGTCCTACCCCTACCCAGAGCATGGATGTTTTCCAAGTTTTCTTAGTTTACAGTATCTCTCCAATGTCAGCAAACACCTGAAACCCAGTTGTGTCTCACTTCCCTCTCATGGCTGATCCACCAAACAAAGTTGGTAATCTACTCTTGCCACAAGGTTTTCAATAGCTCAAATGACAGAGGTCTTCATTCTGTTGCAGAGGTTTCCAACTTCAAAAGGACACATGTACAAATCAGAATGGTTCTGTCTAACCTCATTTGTGCCATGTCTAATTTCTTTTTCCTTTTCTTTTTAATCTTAATTTATGTGTTCTATGCATTATGTGAATAGATATGCATTGTAAAATGTGCTATGACATCAATTTCCAGCACTGCTAGGGTTTTTGCACTTGGTGCAATCTGGTGCTGTAGTGGCATGTTCTCATGTACATAAATTGAAATCACAGTGGGTTATAACGCAACACAACAGGTGCATCAAAATGTTTTAAATGGTTCCATTTTTTTTTTTTTTTTAAAATCAAGTCCGTATCAAGAACAATGGCAGCCATTAAATTAGTTCAGCGGAGCAGCTGGAAAAAGAGGATCAAGGAGAGGATGCTTTTTGCTATTTGCAATGGGGATGCAAATGCAGTTTTGCAGTGTAAACCACATATATTTTTTTTCTTTCATGTGCTCTGATAAAAGTAGTTTTCTTACCAGTATAACATGTTTCATTAATACAATGTTTAAATAATTAAATACAGCAACTCTGGAGGCGATGGCTAAGATAAAAGTTTGTAGGCAATCCATTATTGTGATCAGACAGTACTTCTTAAAACCCATGGAGATACAATTTAGTAATTTAACTTCTGAAGTCAGTTGTTTAATAAACTATTACATTTTAATATGGTTTTGTTCTTGTCAAAGGGAATGATTCATTTCCCCTCTGTCAATTGTTCCAACTGAAGTTATTAGTGGTTCCAGGGCTGAGGGAATGCTGGGTTCCTGTTTGAATATCACTACCGTGCTGTTCCCTTTCTCTAGATGTTGCCACTGGAATGTTACCTGAGTGATATTTAGTGGTTATAATTATTTTGTAGGCAAAGTAATTGCCATCGTTTGTGTCTTCAATATGGATATATTTCAATAGGTTTAATTCTGTTGGCAGAGAGTAAGACACTGGTTAAAGGGAATATATAATTAGTTGTACTAGGGTCAAATGTATATTAGTATACTGTAATAATGGATGTCCCAGAAAGAAACCTGGCAAAACAATTAAATAGAGGGAATATAATAGTAGATGAAATAAACAATACCTCTGCTGATATCTGAGTTTTTCATAGTTTTAGAAATATTTATTTGTGTCAGTTCCCATTTCCTTTATTTAAAAAAAAAGCTTTTGTAAGAAATGTATTCTTAAAAAAACCCAGGGGATGTGTTTCTAGTTATTTGTGTCTCCTTTCCTATGAGGGTTTTAGTTATGTAATGTTGGGGTGCGTGTTTAGTACTGTCTGCCAGGCTCCCTCTTCTGCAAGTTGCTGCCAACTGATAAAACACAGTTAGAGACAGTGGTAATCAGTGAGATCATTCTCCATATGCTCATCCGTTACTGACAGCAATCAAGGGTGGTGGACATTTCCATGCTACCTGTGCACAGAAGAGCCCAGGGAGCAAAGACCAGGACAGCAGAACCCGCAGTGCCTTGTGCTGATCACTGTGACTCACCTGCTGTGGAGACAGTCATAGTGTGGGGTGACAGGTCTGAGAAGATTAGGAAGCAAGGGCCTTTCCGCAAGAATTTGCTTATCACTAACCTTGGTGACACATGGGATTATTTGTGGCCAAGTCCTTTACCACAGCACTTACAGTTCGGAGATAAAAAGCACACACCAGAGTCCCCACCGCCTTTCCAGCTGAGATGGAAATTGGCATTATTTGAAATTCAAGGAGTTTTTACTGTACACAGGAATAATCCAAATGTGGAACGGGATTTGTTATTAACTGTAAATCCCCTTTCCCCTAAGAAAACCAGAGTAAATGCAGGAAATAAGCTCCCATTTATATACCATAGAGACAATGCTTCATTGTCACTTATATTTTAAAGTCACAAGTGCAAAGTAAATGGAAAGTGGGAGCAAATATCAAGGTGTCGGTGGCATTGATCCTTCCACGGTGCAGTCAATAGAAATTTTGTAGCTTACTTATAACCAATGAGAGACAGCTTACATATGGAGGATATGTGATGGTTTATTCTTTAGAGCATGTGTTAGTCTGTACCCAAGTCAAAAAGGGCAGAAAGACTTTACCTCTTTTTTTACTATTAATTCTACAAATTTCATATTTATTTACTCTTTACATTGCAGTATTTTAAGAAACATTTTAATATTTCTTCAAATGCACAAGTAGAAACCTATGTTAAAGTAATTCCAAGAGTGCATTTCCAGAATGCCTGAAGCTTATTGTTACTAAGTACTTATGAGGAAAGTAAGATTTTGAAAAGGAGCTACAAACAGAATCTCATTACAAATACTACAGAAATTTTGCTCAGTCCAGCTTTACTGCATTATCATCGTTTTCCCTCACTGAGGAGTATTCCCAAAAACATCATTATTCTCCCACAGATATCTGCAAACTCTCAGGCAAATAGTAACTTTCCTTCCTTGCATTTATTTCTTTTTTTTTTTTAAATTTTATTTAGGACAGCATGTGCCATAGCCTGCCAGGGGTCCCACATGGCAAAAGCCATCCTGGCTGGCTCTGTATCCTGACACAGAATTAATTGCAGACATAGTGTACATTATCAAAACCACATAGCCATTCAGGTCTCTAAAAGTGGTCCTCAACATTGTTCATTTTCTATCATTTATATTCCAATTAATTTCCCTTTTCCTTGACAGTCTCATAATTTCAGCTTTACAGGAGACCATAGGTATGGTGTACTTACTGTACAATTTTGTCTTCAGGCAAAGTGACATCTTTTCTGTAAGAATCTGTACAAGTTACTGAACATCACACTTCCCACAGTGATATTACTTTCTCCCTCTTTTTTGGACACTATCTCAAGCTCCTTGACCCAGATAGACGTTTTTTTCCAACACCTAAATTGCATGCACTGGACTCATACTGAGTAAATCACACTGAGCGTTTATGTCCTAGGAATATTTGTCAATATCATTGTTATCTTGTTTGGCATGGTTTTATTTTGCTTCTTGTTCCTGTGACTGTGCAGAACTGTGGGCATGCAACCTGTTGCATGCTGCAAAGAGTACAAACGTATATTTATTTTTGTATTATTTCTATTAGCATTTATGTGCTTGTTATGCCCTATGGGTTCTAAAAAGATGTTTTCTGCATAGGAGAATGTAGGTGCAGGGAAAAGCTAGTTTGCTGTCAATATGCTAATTAGTGTGAATGCCTGGCAAATTAGATCTCCCGTTTTTCCAAATGGACTTTGAATATATATAAATTTTAACCAACTCCTATAACTGGCATGTGTAACGCTAGAGGTATTTGATCTGTATACAATAGCAAAAGCTTCCTTGTGTTTCACAAGGTGGAGACATATGAAACAATGGTGTTCTTGATACCTATGCACCACTTTTAGCATGATGGTATCCTAGGCACTGGCATAATAGAGGCATCACATAAAATAATAATACTCAAATGATGTTTGCAAAGTTGAGCTCGTAAATGTCAAAGGTGATTTGATGTGGACAAGAGTGAGTCTTAACAAATCAAGTAGGGGCTGCTGGCAATTGTTTCTCTTCTCAGTTCTTATTGAAACTAATATTGGACAAATTGAAAGAGTGATTGCCTTAGAGCCTTTGCAATGTCTTCACCAATCTGTTGCCCATTTCCATAAAAAATGGGAGTGAAAATGGCAGCT
Organism: Dasyornis broadbenti; assembly: GCA_013397935.1. Classification (NCBI taxonomy): domain Eukaryota; kingdom Metazoa; phylum Chordata; class Aves; order Passeriformes; family Dasyornithidae; genus Dasyornis; species Dasyornis broadbenti. Next base: position 94,689 of record VZRN01003869.1, read on the forward strand.
GACTTCTTTTGACCTCTCTCAATTTCACAGGAGCTCCTGTTGGAGGCCTGAAAAAGCAGTTTTTCAAGCAGGCCATTATCTTTTCTAGCAAGTTAGTTGGGAGAGAAATTGAAAAATATCAGTCAAATAATCTATTTAAGCTTGGTCTTTCTGTATGCACTATGATGTGAATGGAAGCAAACCAGCAGAAAAAAAAAAGAAAAAAAAGCAGCTTCAACATGAAAGTGGATGTACAAGAGGAGTAAGTTCCTTTACCAGGCTACTTTTGTTTTGTTTGGTCAAATTCTTCTTCTGCTTCTCTGTCCTCATGGTTTGATTGTCAGCATTATAACAAGATGTGATGCTGCCCAGAGTGTCTGAATCCTAGTCCTCTTTATCTTCCTGACTTATTAGTTTCTATCTTGATAGAATCATGGACCAATGGTTCTTTTGCTCCACTTGACCCGTTAACTCATTGTCTTTCCATGTAGTATCTTTCCTTAGGTTCACCAATGTGTCCCTACTTTCATTCCACAAAGTAGTTGCAGAAACACCTCCTTCTTCTAAGATTTAGAATCACTAATTTTTTCTTCTTAGAAATTTGTAGTCCCACTAAAGTTCCTCTTCTTTACAAAGGCCAAGACACATCTTCCATGCACATCAGAGGTGTGCTGATGCTTAGTTTCTCTCAACTTTGTCTGTAACCAACAAAAGAGATATTCATTTCCCTTGAAAGCAGATCAACTTAACCAGTACCGAATTTACTCTTGGGAATTTTGCTTCTCTTCTTATTCTCCTAACCTTCACTTGTCTTTCAAGTACTTATAATTAGGCAGAGAACTGGAGGCTCCATGAGTTTGGGAAACCCTTAAAACCCTCAAGACCCTATTCTAGTCTGCAGATCACTCAGCCTAACTGGGACTACTCAGAAAACACTGCAATGCACCAAGTGAGCAGCTTGGACCCTATTTCCACCTCAGCTGTCTTCCATCAGGCTGGTTCTTTCTGCTTCAACCCCACATTGCTCAAAGGTATCAAGACCCTATAGTCTTCTCTTGCCTCCCACATCTTCCAGTAATACACCTCTTTTATCCACTCTCAGATTAACTGAGTTTCAGAGGCTCTCTCACAACTGTTTCTAGCTATTACTCTGCTTGGGTTTCTAGTTCTAACTCTCTCTGACTTTTGTTTAGTTACTAATCTCATCTTGGGGAAGTAGATATCTCTCTGTCTCCTTTCACAGAAACTAGGCACTTCATACAGAAAATCGTGATTTCAACTGAGAAAGGTGTTTAACCTTTTTTTGAGTCACAGTCACAGATGATTCTTCTTGGCTTAGTTTCAGGGCTAGAAGTGCCCAGATGCCCTTTCTTAAAATTTCATTTGCTTCTAAACGTAACCTTTCCTGCTGTGAGACTTAAAAAAAGACATATTATTTGTCTTTGGAATATCTTAACTAAAGAATTTGGCTGAAATTTCAAGGTTAGAGAGCTGTTACTGAAAATAAGATTTCTCTTGTAGTGAGTTCTGGGTTATTTAATGTGATTGCTCTATCAGAAGATTCCTCTTTAAATAAACGGATGCAGAGTTTTTCAACAACAACAAAAAAATTCTTGTTTCTTATTTTGTGAGTAGAAAGAAACCATTTAGACTGTGGCAAATTCTCACTTTTTTGCCTTATTTCATTGTGAAGATTCACTGTGTTTAATTAAGAACACAAACTTACTAGATATAGTCAGACAAAGAGTATCAGACTCATTTGGATTCTATCAGCAATAATAGGGTAGAGGCAGGGAAGGAACTGTGTGAACAATAAAGACACTAAAATAGTAAACCCAGAGACAGTTACAGCTGCCATTCTGAGGCCCATTGGAGATGTTATTTACTTACCATGTTATAAAGTTATAATGCCACAGCAGCAGCAGCTCAATTTTTTTGCAGAGTTGTCCTAATTTCCAGTGAGTTATCATATGGTTGTTGTGTTACAGCAAAATAGTTTTTTGTAACTGGCAGCCATTAAGTAATGTGCTGCAACAGAGTCAGACCATTTCTTTGACTCCTGATTTTTGAAAAGTTGATCTTCATGAAAGCGCAAAGTTTAAAGGTACATCACTGTAGTTATCAAAAGATCAAAAATCAACCCATATTTTACCAGTTTTCCTCTACTGTGTGGCTTTTCTCCAAACGATTGCTTTATTTTCATTTAATTTATTTTTATTTTGGTTTTTTGCACTTTAGGACACCAGGGCTATCCAGCTACTAATGGGTAATATAATCAGATTAAGCACAGGTTCCAACAAACAGTATTCTCCTTTGCAATGCCTAGGTGTTGTGGATCTACAGAATCTGCAGATTGAATATCGTTACTTCACTCACAGACACCCTTCTATGCCCATGAGGCTGTAATATTAACCTCCTACTTTTCTGTCTGTCCTTTCTAAACTCAGAGGAGTTTTTTCTCTACATTCCCCATAGTAATACTGAGAATTACTGAGTTCTGATTAGAGGTTCTCACTAGTCAGAATCTAACTGTGGCATCACGTTCTCATAAAGATGTGTCTAAACATAAACCTGACCACGGTTTTTATTTCTGCAATTATTAGTTCACTGCATGATGAAATCCACACATATTTCATATTTGTTTACTCCAGAAGAATGGAGTAAAACAAAATATTCTTTTTTTCAGCATTTGTCAGTCCTTTATCTTGTACAATATTTAAATATCAGTCAGTGATTATCACTGATTCGCAGATCCCCTATAAAAATTTTCCTTGATATTTAAGGCAAGAATCAGGATACAGTCTTTATTTTCATTGGGTCCAAGTTGTTGATCTTGGAGCTTTGGTTTTCCCTCTAGAAATTTTTCTACATTCACAAAGGAAGACACAAGATTTTTGTGTAAGTGTGTAACAGTGAGGATAAAACAGAACTGTGGTAGCTACTGCAAGCAGCTGGGCTGACCAAATTGTGCCTTCCAGGAGAGCTCCATTCTGTGCCTTTGCAGGTGCTGGGAAGTTAAAAATAGCGTAGTTCACCTCTTGGACAGGCATGGCGTTAGATTTCAAAATCCGCATCCTTAGTAAGAAACCAGAATAAAAGGGCATTGTCGCAGACAGCAGCATGGGAGGTAGGGCTCAGAGTGCTTGGAAAGTGAGCTATCTCTGCAAAAGTATTGTGTGACCTACTGTCCTCTTACTCCATTTGCAAGGCTGTGGTCCAGCAGGTTTGCAGTCTCCAGGGTCGTAAATCCACACTCACAGACATTTTTCCTCCATCCCAGCAGCTCTCTCTCTGGAAAAGTACGATTTTTGCTTTGTTCCTCCAGCTGATACAAGGAAAGTGGCTGATGTTGAGTGGTAGCAAATTGTGACAGTGCCCTGGCCAAGGCAGGACTCATTCCCAAGCTTGTGAAAGGGTCAGCAGGCGGGATCCTGCCTGCCCCAGGGATGGGTACCAACATAGCCGACCATTCAGAGTGTGAGATAGGCCTCCCCTTCTGTCTGTCTGCAGGAGCCATGGCTTGCCTCAGACTTCTCAGCTTTGAGTACTTTAAGCTGCAGCACTTTGTGGGCGACAGGCTCTTTTCCAAAAAGTCTTTCTCACACAGACATCTCGCCTTTCCAGTCATGCCACCCTTCTTTTTTCTATTCTCAGAGTATTCTTTTTTGGGGGTTCGGTGGAAGCACAGCAATCCCCTGAATGTGACCTTTATAAAAGACAGGAGAATGGTAAAAAGTACTTCTTTTTACTGTGTCCATTACAGTGTCATTGTGATTTATAAAGAAACAGCAACCACTGAGCTTTCTCACTTTTATCTTTGTTTTACTTTTAATTTTAGCGGTACCAAATCTTGATACCCTCCCCGCTTTTCATGAAGGCTTTCTAGGGAACTTTATAACTGGCAGTATTCAGAGCTCTTTCTCAAAAGACTGAGTTTTTTTTCTCATGTGTTTGTCAAGAGTTTAAGTCCTGTAATTGCTCATGAGAAATTAAAAAAAAAAAAAAAAAAAAAAAGAGTATGATTCAAATGTCCCACCCTTCTGTAATTAAACAGCCTCCAATCTTTTGTCCCTTTTGATGTCATAATCCTAGCAGTTCTCCAAACTCTTGGGGACTTATCTAGGGAAAACATGGAAATCAATACCTGAAAAACAAATGGGTTTGAAGGACAGAAAAGAAATTTTTATGGTTTATTTATAAGTTTAAAGGAGACAAATAAATACATTGCATATGCACACACATACATATATAAGAGTTTTAAATTCCTCTATAACCTGCTGTCTTCAAGGGGGCATGAAGAGGCAGTTTTAGTATTCTAATTAATAACACAGACTGATTATCAGAATTCCAAATCTCTTTTCCTACATTATATTCACTTATGGTTTTGGGTTTTTCTCTGTACTTACGCATGTTATATCTGACGTAATATCAAATGTTGTGTAAAATTTCATAGATCTGAATTGCATTTTCAACTTGCCAGGTGTGTCAACTCTAGATATGACTTCTTTTTTCTCTTGTAAAATATTGCTTTTAAAATATGGATATAAAATAGCAATTAGAGTACTGTGTCAATCATTGTCCACTATTTCAACCTGCTGCTTTCCCTTAGAGAAGCTTATACATTACGCTCTATTCATGCTGTGGAACTACCATGTGCTAGAATGAATACAAACTAGGGATAAAAAGCTTTTTGTTTCAAGGCTCCACAAATGTGGAATCAGTTACCAGTTGATTTAAGAACAATTGAGAGCTTTTCCTGTTTTAAGATGGAACTGAAACAATACTTCATGATGACTAGAAGTTGTTGTAATTGTTTTAATTGATGTTATTCTAGTGTTATCTTAAATTATTCTTTATTTACATGCATTTGTTTATCACAGGTCATGCTTGAAAATGGGCTTTCATCTCAATTTACATAGTCAGCCTACAAATATATATATGTATGTGTATCAGCTACACTTGTTTATATTTGACAGCAAAACCATATGTATTCTACATCTATTTCTTGCTTTTATGTTTGTGCTATCGATTAAGACATCTGAGTTTGATTTCAACTTGACTTTTAAGTTTTAAGGACAAACCAAACAAGTATGTATCTAATAATATCAGCCAAATTATTGTTTGGCTCACAGAGCACAAATTAAGTTAAAGCATTGACCAAGCACATATAACTGTGCTTATAGAGCAGTTCACTCTTTATTTGCAGGGCTCCTGTACTGTGTTGTCTTTAAGCAGCATTAAGATTCGGGTCTTATTTCGGTATCTCTAAAGGCAAATGATGTATTAAAAACAATGATAGCATCACTTGTAGAGAAATCCAGTCTGGCGTCAAAGTATTTATTATCATAGTTGATAAAGTAATGGCATGTTTAATTTACACTCTCTGCGAATGATAAATATCTGCATAAGTATTTGTGCCTGTCTTTACATATCTAGCAAGTAAACTAGCCAATATATAAGAGGAACACAGTGAAAGAGCAAGTCATTATTTCATCTGTTTCATTTACAAACTCAGAAGTCACAAATGTGCAGCTGGGAAATGTGTTTGTCTCAAAGCTTCAAATCTGTGACACGTTAATTCATAAATAATTACAGTCACATGGTCTTCCTTGAGGGCATTAGCTCAGTATTCCCAGTACAGTACACTCACTTGTAATAGAAAAGAGTGGACAAAAGTGGTTTTCATAAATCAGATAAAATTACTCAATAAATCCAAAACATCTTTCATTATTTCTAACGGAAAATGAGCTTAGTTATGTAAGCAACATTTTTTAAATTTGAATGATCTTTGGAATCTGGCAGGTAAGGAAATAAAGGGCAAGGCTACATTATTTTTGGTTATGGAAGCTGTCAACTAAATGTTTCATAGTCCAGGATGAAACAGTGCCCTGACTTGCATCCCATGCTACCCATGGACGACCTTATATCCAGATACTAAATACTTCCATTAAACAAGAGCACTTTTCCATTGTTACAGTCATATGATAACATCGCCTGTGTCATTGTCTAAATGCAGCTGTTAGCAAAAATATACGCTTTTTCCCAAAAACGTTGTCTTTAGTACTCTAACTGCAGAGTGAATAATACAGTATGAAAGGAACCTGAAGGAGCCGTTAGGGTCCATTGTGTCAATCCAGCTGCTACACATGCATATTAAGTCCACATTTCAAAATGCTTGTGTAGCTTTTTCTGTTTGTTTTGCTTTATAGTCCATTTTTAAGCATTCATACTTCTTCCATTTCCCTTGTTAGAATACCTAAACCACCCTGAGCTAGCCTTTGGACAAATTCCAATTTTAATTGAAAACCATTTTAGCTACGAAAGAGAAATACTTTCTTTTTCTTTTTTTAAAACAGGTGAAGTTGAGGAAAAAATCACAAAGATTTGCTACCAAAAAAAAGATTATTTTGATTGGGCACTAAGATAAGCATCTCGTCGCATCTGACAGCTGGTTGTCAAGATCCAGTCAGCTTTGGATCTAGTCTCCTGAAAGTCAGAATTAGAATGGAAACCTGACTGACCCTGACTGTGCCTATTATTGCTCAAACCACAACAGATTTCTCTTTATAAAAAGAGTGGTTTGTTCAAATATCAGATTAATTCACTGTAGACATATGTTTGTCAGTCAAAATTTCTTATTTCTAATAATTCGTTTGCTAGAATACTTTGAATTCAGAGAATCAATCTTGTGAGTGTAGCATAAGAACAGCATCACAAATGAGAATGCCAAATTTAAACTGTTTAGTCTGGGAATTTATTGCTGGCACTGGAATGGTTGTTGGCAGAACACGTCCATATAGGGGGTTCGTTCAGCTACTTCATTTCCAGTCTATGTCATTAAGCAGTGGTTTGAGGACACTTAGTATTTCAATGCAGTAGACAACAAAAAGAAAAACATACCCCTTCTCCCTTTCTGTTAATTGTATATTCGTACCTCTGAGTTTTGGCTTAAATATTAATCTGATTTGCATTTATACATGCGAATTGCTCAGAGTAATTTATAAAGTTTGTCATTAATATAAGTGGTCGTTGTCCTGGATTTTGATACTAGTCCTAATGCTCATTTTGCAGATGTTGATAGTTTAACAGCCCAAACTACAGAAAAGGTGTTGATCTAGCAGGTAGTATAAGGCTAGGGGCTTTGCGTTCCTGAAAGAAATTTACTTTAACATTTGCCATGCTCCAAGCAAAGAAAGTGTATGCTTGGGTATAAACTGCACTTTTACTAGTTAACGGAAAGTATAGAGGGGAAGGTTAGAAAGTGCTTTAAAGACAAACCTTGTTCTTGCCTGCAGCATGTTGCAGAAAGGTGTCAGGCACAACCAGCCACTACTTAGACCGAAGAGTCACCCTGTGTCTGGAAGGTATGAAAACTTCTGTTTCCAGCTGATACCTAAATGTACACCAGTCACCAGCTGCTCTGAGGATGGGAAATGTGGTCACATCTCTAAATGCATAAGGTGGATACATACCAGTATTAATTAAAGTCTGGAATACACATCTCTGCATTTTCTCTTTCAGATGAAGACAGGAATTACAGACGCTGGAAAAGAAATAACAGTAAATAAGCCTCTCATTGTACTGCACAGGGTCAGAGAATCACAGGGCCATTTACCAACAAACATACCCCATACTGGTCATTCAGCCCAGCCTTTTTTTTCTCTTTCTCTCATGTATTGTGTCAAGAGCAAGTTCATTAAGCTTAAACCACTGCTGATAGATTGACATTAAGTCTGGCCTTAAAATCCTGCCATGAAGGTGATTCTGAAAAGCTTCTTGATGGTTTGCTCCGTGTCCTTATTCTTCCTACAGTCATAAAGTTTTTCCTGATATTTAACCCTATTATCTATGTTCCAGCTGAAGTCCATTACCTCTTGGTTTGTCTCCATTGACTAATGAGAACAATTGATCCCTTTTGTATTGATAACACCCTTTTATGCAATTATCAAGAGTTGTTTTGTCTCCCTTTTGTTTCTCTTCTCTAGCCTGAACACATCACAACCTCTTAAGCTTCTTTCCAGGCCTTCTTTTTAAAATCTTTTATCATTTTCAATGTCCTTCTTTTAAGTCCTCTAAATTTGTTTGTATCCTTTGAAAAGTGTGGCAGCGCAAACTAAAAGCATCTCTCTGGATGAAGCTCAGCTGAACCAAACAGAGTGGAAAAACTGTCTTCCTTGTATCAGACAGGATGCTCCAATTAACACAATCTAGTGCAGCGTTTGTCTTTTCTGTGACAGCATGCTCCTTATTGCTTGTTCAATATATTGTCCATTATTACTCCTACTCCTTTGGCTGGAGTTTTCTGATATAAGTAGTTTTATCTGTAACTTTGATCTTTCTACTCTTAAGTTATTTCACCATCTGCTTTATGTTTCCATACAGCCACATATGCTTCCCATCTCCATACTTATTTGTATGTGGCTTTTCCTGATCTCAATCTTTGTCCTAGTGCAACCAATGTGCCCGTAGCTATTGGAGTAACTTTGCTCTATCATATGTAGGATAGACTTGTTCCAGTAGCTGAGCTCTTTCATCAGCAATACCAAAGCCCCATCAGAAGCTCAACTATTGCTACTATATATGTAGGGATTAAAAAATTATATATATACATGTTATTTCCTTGGAAAAGGAGTATTTCATTGTACACAGCTAATCAATGATCTATGAAAAAAGCAAGGAGGCTAGAATATAATTATGCAAAACAAAAATTTTCTTATTTGCATGGACTTCTGATATTTTGATGTGGTATTTCTTTCCGCCTTGATTATAAAATCAAATATTCAGCAATCTTCTATGAACTGAAATTTCAAAACCTGATTTCAGAAACTGGGACAGGTGATGTTCCAGAACTGGGATATGCATGCATTCTCAACCCATCTGGGAGGCAGGCAGGAGGGACTGCAACCACTGTTGAATTCCAACCCACTGACTTTGCAGGACTAGCTACTTCCAGGTTTGCTGGCATAAAAGCCTTGGGCGACTGCTTTGTGTTGGAACTACTAAAGTATTACTCTTTTGAAACTCAGATTTGGGGAGATGCAGTTCAACTTTGCAAGGTTTCTCTTTCATCAGCAGTAAATGTGGAAGACTTCAGAGGCCCAGAATGGACCAAGGAAATATTCTGCATATTAGATCTGTAATAGAACAATATTTGTCAATTTTGGGGGCAAAATTCAGGTTTGGTATATTCATATTTTTCTTAGAATGCATTGGTTTTTTTAGGAACTCTGTGCACACACTCACAAAGACTTCTGAAATACCTTTGTTTATCTACACACATCTGAATCTTTCTAGGGGTTTTCATGGTGTTTTTGCTGCAGAGGAGAGCTCAAAAGTTTCTTTAACTTACCTTTTATTTCCTTTGTTCTTTATTTTTCATGACAGAATGCTCTTTGCTCTTGCTGGGCTAACGAAGATTTATACCCTTTATTCATTTCCTTTCCCCTCCTAGCATGAACCGGAACAGTTTGCCTTACTCAGGTTTCTAGAGGCATGTCTACCTCACTTGCTCAAAGTGCATTCCCAGGAGCAGACAAGAGCTCATTGTGCCTGCACGCAACCCACACCAGAGCCTTGGGCAGCCTGCCCAAACACGCCTGGCAGGGCCCTAACCACCTTCTTACATATTTATACCACCTAAGAATGCCCCGTGTGTTTGGGCTCACGGGATGTCGCGGGTGCTAAAGAAGCGTTTTCTGCCCAGGCATTCGCCGTGTGCAGAGCTGGGCCCAGCCTGGGTGACAGCCATGGGGCACCCCTCAGAAAAAGAGTTACTCCTCTGCTCAGGGTGAAATGACATTGCCAGCATGGTCAGACTCGGACATTTAAGAGTGAGGAGTAAAATACCTAAAATATGAGAAATTACGATGTATTAATACATGTCTATACATGTTAATATTTATAATGACATGCATTTCCAGTGGAGGAGGTTTACTAGGGGAAGAGAGAACTCTTTTTGTTTTCTTTTTTCTTTNTTTTTTTTTTTTTTTTTTTTTTTTTTTTTTTTTTTTTTTTTTTTTTTTTTTTTTTTTTTTTTTTTTTTTTTTTTTTTTTTTACTTTTTCAAAGGAGAAAAAGAGAAAACAAAGTCTGTCTTGCTATATTCTCATTCTGGAAGTACAAAGCAGCACTGAGATTTCTGTAAGAAAATGTTGATAACTCCATATGGTAGAAAGTCCGCGTAAACAATGACTTTGAACAGGCCACATGCCGAGATAGTGACACTAGGTTAGTATAGCTATCCCCTCTAGCACAGCTGTAACTTATGCCAGCAATAAAGGCTTTCTGACAGTGTGTTATTCCCCAATTCTAAAAGCAAAGAATTTTTATCAATAACAGTGCCTTTAGATTAATATAGTTGCTTAAACATTAAAGCTTCTGCAGCATAGCATTTAACAGCATAGTTAAAATTAAAACCATGAATAAACAGCCCACCTCAGATTGACATGATGTTGCAAGCCATTCCTAATACAGATCTGCCCATTATTTTACCACTGCTCATGCCAATAACATTGCCTGTAGGAATAAAATGTTTGCTTGTACAGTGGGTCTATATTTCAGACCCAATTCTCCCAAATTAGACTGGGAGTCAAACCCAACGTACTGAGTCATGGTAAAGATCTTTTCAAATCTGAGGAAAGTGTAACTTGCAGAAAAACAACATTTGCTTTTGGGCCAGTTAGCCAGTTACCACTTTACAAGAATCATTCAAGTGCTCTTATCTCCTGTTCTAAAAGGCTTGCTTTGACGTGTTCAAACATTAGCTGCTTGTTACAGGAAGACTTACTTTCCAGGAATACAAAGATTCAGTCTTTCATCAAACTGTTCGTAGCGGTACATTTACTCCCCTTGAAAAAATTGTTTCTGTTGATATAGTTCAACTACACTGAAGAAGAAGAAAAAGTTCAGTTCTGAGCAGATGGTTATGATGACTGACTGCAAGCCAGGGCTAAGAAATTACTAAATATTGCTAGTGCTAAAAGCACTGTAATTTCTCTATATATCTCGCTTATGATTCTTTAGTTATTTTCTTCCTCCTCAAGAAAAATAGGAGTTAGGTGATATTTTAAGATATTTTCTCTTTTTCTTTTCTCTCTTTTATTTTTTAACCATGTTTTTACTATCTTCTATTTATCATAGTATTTTCCAGCAGCAGGAGGACCACAAAAAGTTTTGTTCCGTGATGTGGGAAGTAGTTCTCCAGAAACAGGACCAAGATAGAAATCTGCCTCATATTATGGGCATATAAAAAAAGACTCTCAAGACTTAGGTGAATCTCTTCATTCTCAAACATTTCCTCTGACTGATTTTAGGCAGCTAAAGGTTTAAGTCTTTATTGGTGTCACTTTTGGAAGTTTCACTCTTAACATATTAGGACTGATGAATAAGGCATGGGACATTCCACAATATCCCAGCTGGGAGATTATGTAGCTGGACAAAATTAACCCCATTAGTTTAGTTTTTTAAATGATAAACTTTCTTATTGTATCTGAGAAGTAGAGACATTGGACATGAATAGGGACATAATAGGACAAAATAATTTCATAAAAATAATGTTTTAATTTTGAACAAATGTGCCTTTAGTCAGAATGTTTGTGAAATGTCTTGTGATTACTGCAAAATGGGAATAGAAAGTGTTTTGTGAATTCTGAAATAGGATGATTTAGAATAGAAAATCTGACTTTGAGTTAGTTGCACTCAGAAAAACACAACATGTTCTGCTCCAACTAACCAACGTAATATTGAATGCCAAATCTTGAATATCAAGTACTTGCAATGAAGTAGCTCATAAATGATACACCTTCATTCAGGGAATAATTCTGAATTATAAATCTAAGTACAATTCATAAATAGAAAAAGGAGATGAGGTTTGTCTAACAAATTATTTGGAGTGAATTATGCATCCAGCAGTTACCTTGAGTCCCTAATCTGTATTTTCTAAAACTTGTATGGGATGTCTCCTCTAAAGATTTTGCAATATAATTACCTAGATCAGCCATTTCCCAGCTGGATCGTCTATGGCAGCATCAGTGTGCTTATGTATTCCTGGATAAGACTGCTTTATACAATTTTTCCTTATGCCACTTCCATATTACCTTTCTAAGCAGATTTGTCACCTGTTCTGGGAGACACTGTGGCCTCCATTTCCTTCAGTGACCTAAAATAATTGAGAGCTAAATCTCCTGTCTTCAAGGACTTTTGCATAATCTTAAATTTATGCACGTGTAGTTTCATTGATTTTAGTGGGTTTCTTCATAGGAGTGCATTTAAGAAAACTTATTTGAAATTTTGGGCTTTTAGATTTGTCTTCTAATGTTACATGCTTCCTACATAATCATTAAATAGATTGTTACTGCTCAGCAATGTCTGAAACATGCACCACTAACCAAAGGACCTACGAATTACATATAATAAAAATCTTCAATAAAGTTAACAGACTTTGCCTGCATTTATATAATTATTTTCAGTTTGATGTTTGTGATTTAGATGGAGACATACGAAATCAGAAAAAGATCGCTTGTGCTAGGATTTTCTTTTGCTTATGAAGGGTGTTTTGGGTCAGATTCCCAAAAACACCCTCAGCATTTCATTACAGATTACAGAGGTGCTTGGTAGTAAATTTGGCTCTGAGCATTAAGAAAAATTGTGTATTTTTTCAGCCATTTGTGGAAGTAACATTGACACCAGGACGTGTATAAATGAGGATGGCTGTAATGCGTTGCACTGCTTGTAAGCTGTACAGACAGCACTGGAGAGCAGCAGTCAGCTGAAGGAGCAGGCTTTTGGAAGGGAGAGGCGGAAGGAAAATCTAAATGGGTTAGCTGTTAAGAACAAGAAGGTTTTGATTTAAGAAATATTAAAAGTGAATTCCTGGATTTTATTCCTTACCCACACCCAATTAATATATTTTCCAAAACCAAGACACTGTATTTGCAGGATTTATTTAATATTAATGGAAGTATTAAAGGGATAAGCTAGTACCTGTAAGATGCTTTTAATTTTTTTTCTCAGGTTTTGTTTCAAAAATACAGATGCTGCTTCTGACCTAATTGATCAAAACTGCTTTTCTTCAGGAAACGGTGCAAAATATCTCCTTTTCAAAGTGAATGAATTTGGGGACTGGTGAGAGAGAGAAAGGTAATATATGCTAGAAGAAGTGCCAGAATTTGAAATGGAAATGAACCTTCAGCAGAACATGCATTTTGATATTGCTCATACAACCATTCAGAACTTGTATTTCTTCATTTGGATGCATAAAACTAGTTAAAAATGTCTGTTACAACTATTTCTTCCTGCTACTTTTCGAAATTTCTTGGAAAGAGCATTCTTCAAAGTTATCTTATTACTCTTAGGAATTTCCACTTCTAGGAAATCTTGCACAAAAATAAGCTTATTAATTAAATAATTTCACCAATTAAAGAAAAAATATTCAGAATATATTATTTCTTTTTATTAGGGATTTTTGCAGAAATGTCCAAGTATCTGCTCCCAGATCTACTCAGAAAGTTTATTTTTCTTCCAGCAGCAAAGTTTCTCTGTTCACTTACTATGATAATTATATAAATATTTTAATCACCAGACAAATTACTAGAAAATATTAGCTTTATTGTAAGAGAAAAATTATTACTTATCTGTTAAAGTATTTAGTTAGAAGGAATTTTTCACCGAATTAAAAAATCCACAAAAATCACTACAGTATTTTCTTACTGTGCACACATATGTTTCATAAACAAAAGGATTGCCTTTCACGCACTTAAATTCTGATTTAAAAATGCTCAAACTATTTACACACTATCGCCTGGTTCTTTAGATGAACTGCTGAACAAAGAGTACTGAGACCCCTCCCTAGAGGTTGACCTTTCCCCTGTGATCAGACCTCACTTTCCTCTCTTTTCTTCTTTTTAATAACTGCACGGACACCATTTACCGGATACAAGAGGAATAGCTTACATAAGGACACATAACCCAGGACTCATTTTAATATTCATGAGGTCATTGGCGTTATTAAAGAAATTCAAGTAGGTAGTGAACATTGGATTGCGTTCCTCCACCATATATCTTTTATCTGGCTATTAAAGTGAAGCATTACTAATGCAGTTTTAGCTTCTCCTTCCTTGGAATTGAACTCTTTGGTGGACATGTAATACATGCTCTAGATTCTCCAGTGTGCGTACCTACGGTAACAACCACAACTATTTATAGTTGCTACCAGGGTCCTAAAGAGATGAGAGTTCCCAGACCCAGCATGTTAGCTTTGAACTCACTGAAAGAAAGAAACAAATAATTTAGAACTTTCTCCCCTCAAGTCAAAATCTAGAGGCTCATTTCCCACATCAGATTTTTTTTTTTTTTTCCAAAACTTGCTAGGAAAGGCCAGATTTAGGTTTCAAAAACCATGAGGTAAAAAGGAACCCCTTATTGTTACTGGGGTTTCTTTCTGTACAAATCTTGACATTTTCCAATTGTATCTCTATACAAAACAAGAGATCATTTTAGGAATAAAAAATACAATTACTACATGAAAGGAAATGACATTCAAATGTTGTTAATTAAATGAGGGAATGGATGTCAATGTTAATGTGTAGGTACATAAAAAGAACCTTATTTTGCAGATGTATGACAGGGCTCCCTGAAGAACACAAGTTTTTCTATATTAATTCCATGGTAGTTGAAAGCTACATAATCAAAAACACCTTCCAAGTTTGGCAGAAATTTAACATTGGCTGTTTAAAATAAAAGGTCTGTATGGAAAGTTCAGTTTTGTTTTGTTGGGTTTTTTTATTCCCCTAGGGTGATTGTGGTGGAGGAAATATTTTTATCCAGGCCTCAGGAAACGGTGGTCTGGCTGCAGTGGGGTGGATGGTTACACGAACAGAATTCACTCAGAGCAAAGCCTGCCATCACTTATGTCTGCTCCCAAACTCCTGGACTGCGAGAACTAATGTCAATATCCACCTGGAATTACCCAGTGAGGAAGGGCTGTGGAAGCTGCTACCCTGAAACAACCCTTCAAGATCAAGTGAGGTGAGTCAGAAATGTGCAAGATATTGGTGTGGATAAGCAGAATCCTACTGAGTTATATTTCAAACAAAGAAAAATCTATGAGAGGCCATCACATGCCTCACCAATATAAATGGACTAAAATGACAAGAAACATAATTTTCTGATTAAGTCTGTGCTTTTCAGGTGAATACTTACAGCAGAGGCAATGTAACATCATGAAGTTTGCAAAAATCCTGCAGATTTTCTGAAGGTAGTTTTACCAATTTTCATTCATCTTTTCAGGGCTTTACAGCCATTTCTCACTTGCCCCTTCTAATACAAGGGAGTCTATTTCCTATTCCAGACCTGAAAATTGGTGTACATAAATCTGTAGATCTATCTGGGTT
The DNA here is from genome assembly GCA_013397935.1 of Dasyornis broadbenti. NCBI lineage: Eukaryota > Metazoa > Chordata > Aves > Passeriformes > Dasyornithidae > Dasyornis > Dasyornis broadbenti. The sequence continues at coordinate 110,056 of VZRN01003869.1, forward strand.
CTTCTGCTGTAAGTCTGCCCATTCTGAGCACCTTACACACTGGTTGTCTTTTCCTTGGCTTCTTTAGAAAATATGGAATGAAAATGTTGACATCAGCTGTCAGGCTTAGAGTGTGCACAGTTTCTTAATTCCCAAAGGATCTCCCATATATAAAGTTCACTTATAACATCATTTGTGAGTTTAATCAACACTCTGATAACCTTTCAAACACAAGCAGACAAGTATCTATACTGATGGATTTCATTTTTAAAAATACTCTGTTAGGCTACTATATTTCAGTTTTTCTTTTCTCTGTGTATTCCACTTTTGAGATACTTCCCATTACCTTATGGTTTAATTTTCTCTGCAGCCCAATTTTTTAATTAGGCATTTTTCTACAAGAAAGCCCTAGTTTCCAAGCATCATAGACATTGCTGTATTTTCCACTTTCTTTACCATAAAATATTACCAAATGTACTCTATTTTCTTTTTGTATTGGTGGCTGTTCTTTATCTTTATTTATAGATGTAGCATTGCTTTCATTTTTAATTAACTTTGCTAGATGTCAATAATCATCTCTTGGCTAAGTCTTACGTATTTGGAAATACTACAGGAATCTCAGAGGAAAACCTTACAGCAGGTCAGCAATAAATTGGGAGGGGGGGATGGTGTGGAGGGAGGGGAGAAATACTGTTATAAGATTACAGCTAATTTTTACAACTGGTCAATACATTGAATTGTTAATTCCATACAACTCAATTTAAAAACAATGCATTAAGAACAGACAATGAAATAGACAGTATCCTGGTTTACCTCTTTATTTGCCAAACCAAGGTATTCTCACTAAAATAGAACTAGTATCTGGCAAATCACCTGGTTTTCAACATGTGATGTTTAGCTGGTGGTATAGGGAGTTGAGCTTTCACTGTAGTCATGATGGATTAGCAGCAACTTTGGTAGCACTACTGAAAGATCAGTAAGAGTCTGAGACTCAGACTTCTTTTTTTACATTCAGATTGCCTTAGACTTCATTTTTCCTTCTTCAGGTATTCTAGACAAGACCACTCAGTAGTATCCAACAAAGAGTCCATGGAGATAATCTTGTTTTGTATACATGGAAAAAATCTGGCAGTCTTTCCTTTGAACAGTTCCAAGTATTCTGTGCCTAAGAGCAAAGACTTGAAGTTTTAAAAGGATTCACAGGTTTGATATAAATCCAAAACCATTCTAACTTGGACAACTGAGGAACTTTTGGGAAAATATTTTCAACAGCGGTTTCATGGTATTACAGACTCATATATGTTGAAAGGGTCTTCAGGAGGTGTCTGGTTCAACCTTCTACTAAGATCAAATTCAACATTGAATTCAGAAGCCAGGTTACTCAGAACTTTGTCCTGTCAGGTGTTGAAAACCTCTAAGGGTGGATTCCATGACGTCTCTGGGCATCCTACTCTAATACTTTATTTTCTTCAGTTACAAACATTGTTTCTTATATCCATTCAGAACCTCTCCCATTCCAGCTGAGTACATTATCTCTTGTTCTCTAGCCATGCACCTCAGTGATAGACTTATCTCTGCCAGCTGTGTAGCCTACTCATAAACCTTGAAAGGTGGCTCTGAGGGCCCCTATAGCCACCTCTCCAGGCTGAACAAAACCCAGATGTCTTTATAGGAAATGTGCAGTTAGCCCCTGGATTATACTGATTTATGTGTGTCTCGCTTTGGGTTCCCAAAACTGAACACAGCATTTGGATGTGGCCATGTATAGGAGAATAATCATTCCCTCAGCATATGACACACACACGCTTCCCACTGAGCAGTGAACTCAGGTGGATATTTCGGAAATAGGAAGCCCTTACCCTCTAAGGGATGGGCATAGCCAGTAAAACCAGCACAGAAGAGGGGTAGAAAAATCAGCACAGAAAAGGCATAGCACAGAAAAGCCAGATGGCAATCTTCACAGGTAGAACAGAGATCAGGATGGTTTAAAGATGCCTAAGCCCAACTGAAATTTCTGAGATGAGACTTTTACAGTGAACAGTGAATCTCATATTGAATTGACACAGGATTTCACTACAGTGAGTGAAAATGGAGCTGGGTTAAAGGACCACCTATGGGGAAGACATTGAACTGAAAAGGCTGTGGCAGATTGGAATTTAGAGGGCATCAAGGTTTGGGAAAATGCAAGGTGACATCTGTAAAAATAAATAATATTTGAATACATAATCAAATGCAAAACATTATGCATATTTAAAAGGCAAATTTTTTGAGTTCTTGACTATGTCATTAGAGCTTTTGGTTGTGTGTAACGTGTATCATTAAAGTCTATTTTTTATTTGCATTGTCTCACATACTGTTATAAGCAGTTGACTTTAAATTCCAAATAAAACTAAAAGAAGCCTATTTCTCCACCCTAGTTCTATTGACAAATAATGGAACATCAGCAGAGCTCTCTGAAGGAAACTCAAAACCTCAGAGGTTGTTCAGCCTTTTGTCTTCTTTTTAAAACTGAGAAACTGAGATTTTCTTTTAAAAGAAACTCTGAAATTTAGTTTTCTACCTTTCAATTCCCTCCAGCTGGAATCAGGAGTCATAATCCCTGTCTTCTTGAAGAGCAAAATTTGTTTAAACCATTCATGAAGGTTACTATTTTATGCACATGAGTAATGAAGCCTCTGTAAGTTGAACATGATGTTATCTCTAGAAATGTTATGCATAAGATTTATCTTCAAAGATATTTTTGAACTTAACTTTGGCATATCTTTGCACTTAAGTTTGATTTGATAACCTGTTGAACAGATCTAATTTGTTAGTGCTCTTCTCCATACTGGGAAGTACTGTTCACTAACTACACATTGGTAAAATGAGCAGTAAGTTTATTAGCACCATCCACAGTTCCTCAACAAGACAGAAAGGGAGAAAACACAAGGCTGAGAGAAGAAGCAAGAAAAAAGAACAGGAAGGGAAAGGGAAAGGGAAAGGGAAAGAGAATACAGAAATGTAAAATATGATCATGGCTATCAAAGCATATGGGGACTTTGAATATTATAAAGAGCCTTAAAAGACAGTAACAAAATAAGGAATAAGTGTAAAACGATAATTCAGCTTTCTTTGAAGACTGCATAATCAGTCTGGATGCTGAGAAGTTATTGATTTTAAGCTAATTTATTTCTTTTTAAAAAATGCCATGTGCTTGTTTAAAACATTAACTTACTATCCTTGTATCAAAACTCTACATACTTCGGTTAAAAGTGTGCCACCTTGCAGAACTTGTAAATTCACTACTTCATGCTTCCAATCTCTCTTGTCTGCTTAGCTGGGATCATCTCTTGTGAGGTGTCTTCAGAATGAAGACCCCAAGCAGCACAACCAGGATCACCAACGGAAGGAATCAGGATGAATCCCGGCATATGTAGTCCAGGCAGAAACACTGAAATATTGAAGGTTGGAAGCCTGAAGTACTGACCTGTCACAGACATGAGGCCACATGTCAGTATTTCCACAGAGAAATATTTTCTTTCTCAACTGAAGTATTTTGGGGTTTGATTTTTTTCATCAAAATGTCATCATTTGACACACATAATGTCAATTTTCCAGCCATTCTACAGTAAATTGCACCTGATACAAATGTATGTGTATGTCCTCTATTTTTCCATACTAGATTTTTTTTTCAATAAGAAATTATGGAAAAAAGTCAAGACATGTCAGAATCTATAGGCTCTAATAGTGGGATTCATCCAACAAAATACAAAAATCTATAACTGAGACATCTACATCTGAAGTTGTCACCCTGGACTCTTTTCATAATCAATGGAGAGAAATAGGCTCTTTTAGGGTATGATTCATCTCATCCTGAAGTAGATGGCTAAAATAGGTCAGCTGAATCATGTTTTAAAAACATCTCTTTCTCTCCATTGGCATTAGAGGGAATCTATAGTGACAATTTCAAACATTGACAGCTCGAGTTAAATAAAATTACTTTTGCCTTAAGAGTCCATAGAACTGTTATTCATAAACTTGTCCTTTTGCACCATAATTTCACCTGTTCATTTTATTTGTTTCCAAATATATGATAACTTTTTCTTCTGCCCTTTTTCCCTGTAAAACCAAACTTTTTATCTTAAGTTTTTTCCTACCTACACTGCCTTGCACATCCTTTTTCTATTCTCATCATCACAAAATCAGGCTTGTAACCAAATTTCAAGCCAATGTCTGAGATAAATAAATGCATGCCATATTACCAAAACCATGAGATTCTGCAGTATTGTCTGCTTTTATTGTTGGTGTCATCACTAGTCTGTGGTCTTTTGAAATACAAGCCCTGGAACCAAATTGTTTATACCAGCTGTCTGATACAGGAAGCCAGGATCAGACAAAATATTTTCCTGTTTTGTTTCCCTACCTGGACCTCACCGCACCCTTTACAAAGGATGTAATTTAACATAATAACAAATTTCCAGCTTCTCTGTACCTGTCTGTGGATGCCACAAATGACAAAACTGTTCTCTTTGATGGCTTTGCTCACGTATGAGGCGAGGATTTTCCAGTAATTGCAGAGGCTTGGGAGTGAGAACTGAAAATACAAAGTCATATAATTAATAAAGTTAATGGGTAGTATAGTCAACACAAACTTTCTTCATTTTGCCATGCCACAATCCTAGAAGTACGTGCCGGAGACATTGATATCTCTTTTGAGCTCTTCTGGAATGAAAGTCTAAAGAGTGGTTGCAGATCTTTTCCATTAATTTCTCCAACATGGAGCAGCATTGCTGTAGCAGCATATTGAAGGAAAGCAAACAGCAATAAATCTGACTTCCCTCTGGGTAAACCCTGCAAAGGAATATAAAACAGTGAGGGATGGGGTATGAATTTCGCTTCAATGCACCAGTAATCTGATTGGACTAAATCTGGGGTGGAAGACTCAGACTCACTCCCAGCTACAAACTGCAGGTTTTCAAATTTTCTTAGTGCAAGAAGCAAAGAGGAACTCTTAGATCATCTAATCTACTTTCTTCTTGATCACAGGCACTTATCTTTCCCACAGTTATCCCTACCTTGAGCCAAATAGTTTCTCTGCAGCTAAAGTATATCTTCCTGAGAGTTATCTAATCTTGATTTGAAGATCTCAGGAGATGGACAATCCACCACTTCCCTCTATAATGTGTTCTGATAGCTAATAGCTATCAGCATTAAAAGTGTGTGCCTTATTTCCAATTTGAATTCATCTGGCTTCAGGCTTCAGCCTTTGGTTCTTATTATGCCTTCCTCCACTAGATTACAGAGTCCTTTCATATCCATTATTTTCTGCCTGAGAAGGTATATATGCCATAAGCAAGTCACCTCTCAATCTTCTGCTTCATAAACAGAAAGATCCAAATCTCTCACCAGAAGGCATTTTTTCCCATTTTTGAAACATTTCTGTATTTCCTGTCTACCCTTTCCAGTAGCTTCACTGAGTTTTTCTGAAAATGAGGACTCCAGACTTGATGCAATGCTAAAGCATTGTCCTCCCCCAGTTATAACAGAAAGAGCAACTCTCCTGCTCCCTCAGTGACCATTCAGCAATCATGTTGGGGATTTTCTACATCATCCCATTCTGAGCTATGGTTTGGTTGCTTCGCTAGTATGAATCCTCTTAAGACATTCTTTTCAGTCATTCTGTTCTGTGGCTTTCATCCTTACTTCTAGAAAGGTAAGGATTGGGCTGTAATAAAGCCCAGTAAAAATCCTATTTCTAATAACATAGTTTACTAAACATTCTTTTCTCCCTCCACAGTGTTCTTTCTTTTTTTTTTCACCACTGACTTATCCATAAATTCTTCCAAGAGTAATTTTATGCTGGCTTCTGGACTGTTAACGAAACACTTACAATTATTCCTCTGGTACTAGTTCTTGTGAAATCAGAGCAGAAACATTCCGTGTTAGCTTTGCATTGTTTTGCATAAGAGAAGCAGCAGGGGAAGGGGTCTGACAAGTAATATTGTCTTGTTACCTTCTATAGAATTTCTTATATTAGGACCCATGCAGAATTATCATCAATGTACTGAGCGTTTCACCAGCTGCTCTTATGAATTCTTAAGGACTGGTTATCCAGCACTGAGGATTTCAGAATGTTAATCACTTGTTTTTGTTGTTCAACACCCTCTTTGATTACTAATGGGGAATCCTCTTCATTATCTTTATACAATACCAATAAGCCTGAACTTTTTTTTTTTTTTTACCTTGAATGGTTAAGTCACCTAAAGACATTAGTTTTGATGAATGTAAAAGTATTGCAGAATTTGGGATGACCTGGATCAATAGCTGTAAGGCAACCAGGTATGGCAGGATTTAAATGTCATGCCAAAACCATAAAGGAGTCTGCTTTCTTTAACTTTTACATATATATGTATATGTATCAGTCACCCATGAACTTGGAAAGGAAAGCTCAAATCTCCCTCTACCTGACAGGGAATAAGTTTCCTATTCTCTTGTCTCATAGAAAATGGTGTAAGCACTGAGATAAAGAATTTTTTACTGAATAAATTCTGAAGTTTCACCACGTTTTCTAAGTACCAAATACATATTGGGCTGACAAGAGCAAACCCAAATGCTGTTTAAAATGTTATTTTTCTATATGCTGAAAATATAAAGAAAAAAACATCTGTTAATATTTACCTGAAATGAAATATATCCCTTACCAAAGAACAAAAAATCAATTATCCAAAAAACATACCTAAACATATAATTTTATTTCATCAGATTCAGACCAGAAAAGTTTATTAAATCTGCACTTTCAACATCATATGGAGCAATTTCCCCCCTTCAACTTCCTGAAAGTTCTGTAGGATCTGTAGATTATTTTCTTTGGCAAAAATTAAAAATGCCATCCTCTTTATAGCTGTGTTTGTCATACATTTTTCCTTGGTTCCTCCAGCTGCTTGTATTAATTTTCCACTCTTTATGGGTTCTAATGGGGTATACATAGCTTAGGCCCATATTACATTTGTCAACACAAAGCCTTCCATTAATAAAATCATTTTGTATCATTCATCTACTCCAACCAAAGATGGTACTTACCTTGCCCATGAGCTGGGGCTCCCTCTGTCAGAGCAGCTCACTGGCCTATCAGAATGTGGTCCCAACACCCCATGCTCCTCAACAACAAAACCTTCATCTTCAAATGTATTGTGCAGCCAAAGTTTCAAAAAGAGTGTTTTCTGTCGTTTGTTCTTGCTTTTACTGGTCAGAAAGATTTCCCAGAAGATCATGTTTATTACCTTTCTCACATCTGTGCTACCATCCTTTCATCTGATATTTCATTTTATTCTGGTGAATACAGCATAAGTATAAAGACTTATGGATTTTGTTCATAAAGCTTCCCAGTTGTGATACGGTTAACGTGTGGTTGGCTCTTCAGCAAAATAATTGAGAAATGTCTGGAGCTGATCTGAGGCGATACACAGCAGTGTTCCTGGTCATGTCTATACCAGTAATTAGAAGAGGTTCAGGAACTAATCTTTTCCCCAGAGTCCAATGGTACAAGTTGGTGAGGTCTACACTGGTTATGAATTTTCCTTTTTTTGGGGTGCAGTTTTGTCTTTGAATCACCTTCAAACATAGTCTGCCAACCACTAAGCAGTGTAGATCTTCAACATGATATTTTCAGGACCACAAACCACATCCATGCTGTGCCTACAATTAGCACACACATTCACAATTCATTAAAGCCAGCCAACATACCTAGAAGTTTCCTATTTATTTAGCTACCTAAGCTCCTCTTTTACAGGATATTAACTTAGGCAACTCAAAATTCATACCTTAAATGTCTTTGCTGAACCACTTTTGTATTACTTGATCACCTATGGCTTAGACTAACATCTCATTTTACCCAGGTTAGGCTTTTCTGAATGTCATTACTGAGCTCCATTGCTTCAGTGGCAGGAGAAGATAGATTACACCTGATAGGATTCAACTTCAGATTATCCTTAAAATGGGAGACGTCCAACTGGGACCCAGTCAAAGGCCAGATTTGAGCCACTGCATCAGCTGCTGAGATGCACTCCTGGGGTAGGAGGAAGTATCCTGCAAGGTGGATGACTCTGGGAGCCTGGCTGAAATGAGCTGCCCAGCATCACCACCCAGCACTGCCCCAGGGAGATTTCCTCAGCTACCTGGGAGTCACCCAGTCCAAGCTCCTGAAGCTAGAGATTTTTTTCCATTTTGTGGGGAAAACAAACAAACAGAACAATAAAAAGACAACTAACATGCAGTTAAAAGACCTTTTATCCTGGAATGGCTGCACGTTCAGACACTGACAGCTTCCTCTGAATCATGTTGTACTACAGCCCCAGAGAGAAGAGTGGATTAGATAATATTGACAATCAGTGCCTATTCAAATGCCCATTTTAACTGAAATAAATACTGCACGTACCAAAGAACAATATTTAGGATAGAAAAATCTCACCTGTCTCTATTGTTATGTAATGTAAGTGCACATACTTAAGTAAATAAAATGGTTACATACCACCTTGCTTCTTTTGACATTTATCACAAAAAGCTACTCAGTGCAGTCCAGTACTGTGTTAGGGAAATGAGAGGAGCACTTATTCCTTCACATTAGTTAACATGTCAAAAGCATTTTATCTCAAAGATATTAAATGGTAAGAACAGTGTGTTTCAACTTCTAAATTGTCATACATCAAAGATTTTGGAGGACTTTTTTTTTAAATTGACAGTTGTCATTTAATATACAGTATGATCCAAAGCATATTATTTCTGAATGTTACCAGGGAGATTTCATTGGCTTTTGTGACATTTCCAGTCTTTGGTATAATTGGCTAACAGCTTTTTTAACCTAATGTCTTTTAAGAAATAGTGTACCTGGTGGTCTGGGTATCACATCTACTGTTTTCTCTTTTCTGTGTTGTCCAAAAATGTTACCGTAATGATAAAAAGTGACATTATTTTAAAAGATAAGAAACACCAAAATTATTTTCTGTCTGACCTTTACAGTTACCAGAACAAGCGGCTTCTGTTAGCAAAATAGTTCAAGCTTTTTATTACAAAGGATATTTGGCAGTATTCCATAAGGAAAAAAATACATGTAGTTCTTGTCAAGGGAAGTCATTAAGCCCTCTCTCCTTATGCCATGCTAGCATTTTAACAAAAATAAAATTCTGGATATTTTAAGATAGAGGAGGAAGTTGACTGTGAGAGGCAGGGATATTTCACATAACGTTCTTTATGAGTGTACTAATGCAGTTTTATGTCTTTGACTGCACCACTTTGAAGCAAATACAGTGGGTTTACCCAAGAGTTCAAGGAGATTTTGGTGACCTTCATTTCCCAGCTGCACATTTATGCATTCAGAGTTTTCTTCTTCACCCTGGTCTGTTTTGTTTTTAGAATGATGTTCCTTCTTTAGGGGAGGTTGGGAGGTAAGACAGATAAATGACTGAATGTGGCTCAATGTGGCTAAATTTTTATATTTATGATTTTTAAAATAATTATAGCTACTCCTCATTGCTTCTATTTTACCCAGGTAAAGGCTTACAAACCAATCCTTAGCTCCACTCCATACCTCTCATTTTTGATTTTACAGGTTACCACAGAATTTGAGAGGTGGAAGTGCTTGAGATTTCAAAGTCACATCCAGCACAGGTCCTTTTAACCGCTGTTGTTGTTGTTGCTCTGGTTCTTCAGCTCAAATAAGGATGATATATGTCTTGCTTTCAGCTCACATGACAAAGATATGACATTGTTGTCACTGATGCTTAAGAAAAACTGTATGAGTCACAGTACAACAGCAACAAAAGTTAGAACAAAGCCCTCTTTCTTGTTGAAAGAGTTTGCTGGTTTACTGTCTTTTGCTCAGCTGGTAGTACTGACCACAGCCTGCAAATGGATGAAATATATTTTAGGTGCATGAAAGCAAAAATAGTTTTTAAAAACATAACATTCCTTTAGGAAAATAATTGGAGGCAGCTATAGTCATTAACTCTGGAATACATAATTCTTCCCACGATTCTTAATATAAATTGAATGCTGTTGCATGCCATAGTATTAAAGAATATATGAGTTAAATATCCTTCTGCTTTAAAGATGAGTGGTCTAAACCCTGAAAAATTACAGTGTATGCAAATGAACATAAAGGACTGACTTTACTGACCATTTCTTTGTGTTTGGGGGATAGATTTCTGCATGGCATAATATTTCCACTTGCATTGGTTTCCTGGCATGAAAATGTTTATTGCACTCATTAGCTAAGAGGATGTCGGCACTGGTCCAATGAACACAGATCTGCCTTCTGATTTCAGCCATTAAATTGCAATGGGATTCATAGGCTTAACATTGTGGGTGTGAGAATAATAAAATGGAACTCCATCTTTAGCCCAGTTACCATGGATGCAGTTAAAGGTCATAGTGGCAGCTGCTAACTAGTTGCCTTTTTAGCTGTATTTCCCCTCCTGCTATGTGTTTTTGTGTACCTTAGTTTCCGCAGGTCTGCCTTAGAGCAATTCCACTTCCTTAACTTGGCATATGGGTGTCTTCCTCAACACGAACAGTGCATTCCCATAAATATGGTTGTTATGGGCATCCCTTTACTGGATTATTTGTGGTTTAATGAAAAATGAATGCAAAGACCTTAGCGAAAAAACAGAAATGCAGCCTGCTCAGCACCCCGAATTATTTCTATTTTCTACACTCTGCTTCACATTCCTAGCTGGGGGGTGGGGAAAAGAAAGAAAGAAAAAAGCCCTGTACATAGTGAATTCCCATCTCCGTTTAAACTCATAATGGGTTCAGGCACTGAGGCATTCACAATGTGGAACATCAACTACTACTTCTCCATTCGGCCCAAAGTCCTAGGAGTTAATTCCCTGTACTGCATGAAGTGTCAGAGTAATTACCGCTGATCAGCCCTATTTCTCAGCATTCTGTCCTGCTTTGAGAGGCACCCTGTTTATTGATGCACCGCCACCTCATCACAGTGCTTTCATTCAGGCAAGCTGCTTAATCGAAAGGGCTTGGACAATGCAGGATTTTCAAAGAGAAGTGGAAAAAAAAATTAAAAGTAGCCAAGTAAAATAAAGTGAATGGTAAAGAAACCTGAAAGCTCTACAAAATATTTCCTTATGTCAACACTTCATTTCAATAGATTTTAAAACTCTTATTCATTTCCAAAAGAAGGTACTGTGAGTCTTTTCTGTGGTGACTCAACTATGTGATCACATCTTTTGAAGATTTTTAAGAACAGAGTCCTGGAAGCCCTACTTGAGGAACATTTACCAGGTTTTGTTCTGTTCATATACAGGCAATGACTGTGTCAACCTTATGAACCACAATGCAAAGAAATGTTTTTTAAAGTTTTTGCCTCTCTGTTTTAAAGATAGATTTATACAACTTGTCATTTAATGAAAATAAATTAAGTACTGCTTGAGCCAAGTATTTCGGTTCCACACAGGGGTGGCTTCTGGTTCTCTTTGGCAGGATGCCACTTTGTTCATTTCTATTTCAAACACAATATGAATCTTTTAATTCGAATATTGTATATGCGTTTGATGGCTACAAAGCCTATACTATGACTTGTTCATGCTCTTCCTCTCCTTGCACTTCTGTGAATTTTAGACGGTGGCAGAAAGTTACACTGAATTCATTTCAACTTAAATACTATCAGGCTTTGTGTGTTTCTTAGAGAGAGAGAGAAGATAGACTTATTAGAGCTAGTATTTTCATCAGGACTCAGTGTTTTCCTTGATTAAGTTGCTTTTGGGCCCTTGTATATCTGGGGCTACCTAGGCTGTAGTAATTTTCCAGTTGAGCCTATTTTGACTGTAGGAGTGAAATATATTGCCCCACAGAAGAGGAAACAAACAGGCAATGGCAAGCAAAAATGTAAACAAACCAGTTATCTAACTGTTTGCTGAGATTCTTTTAATGACATCACTCCCCTCTGTGGCTTTGCTTCATTAAAAAGTAATTTGTCATAAGTTTTTCAGCAGTATTGTTGAAAATAACAGAATAAGACTACTACAACTATTCCAGTGTCCAATTTTACTATTTTCTCCTCTATACTTTAGATCAGAGAATTTCTTCTTGTGCCTTGTTTACTGTTGATATTTTCTGGCTGATTGGATAGGAATGACATTTTGACAATTTACTGTAGCAGTAAGCACTGTAAAAACAAAAGGTGCTGATGAAAACTCGGAACCCATTATTATGTAAATTATGGCTGACTAACACAGATTCCATCTCCCAGTCACCATCATTGAGACCAGTTTTACTCAATGATAATAATTTTCATGATTGCAGTCTTCAGAGAGATCAGAAATATGCTCTAGCTGTTGCATTTATCTACAGCGGGTACTTGACCCTTAATTAAATTCTGAAACTTTTTTATGTAATAAGGTAAAATACAGCTGACACTTCTATTCAAACAAAGAGCATCAAACATTGATCTACCAAATAAGATAAAGGTATTTCAGACTTACCTTCTTGTAATGCTAGCAAACATGAAGACAACAACCTCCTTTGAAAGAGAGCTTAAAGTTTAAAATGCAAAAAAGAAAAAGAAAGCATTCTGCTGGGCAATTTAAATGTTGTACTTCAGTGCTGTGTCTGCTAAATGTTGGGCTTGCTTCGCAGAATGGACTTGAACTTTATGTTAAAATATGCATGATGGGAAAAAGAAAACGAATGAGCTTTGAGTATATAAATGATGTTTGCTCCCCTATATTATTGCACTCATAAGTGCAAAAAGATTATGAAGTAAAATAATGTTATTTAAAGTTCATCACTAACTTTCATAAGACAGTACTCTCCTAAATCTTGAAAACTGTGCTTTGTAGAACTATTCCTCCTAAAAACAGATTAGAAGCAACTCAAGGTGCTGTACTATTGAGCTACTGTTCTGCTGCTGACTGAAATAAAAATGATTAAACATCGTACAGGCAATTAGTTTGGCAGATGTTTATGTATATATGTTTCAAAAATAAGACTGGGGGTAAACTGTAGAGAAAAAGGAAGTGGGGCTTTTCCTTTAATATTTACATATTTTAAGACAGCCTTGTAAGCTTTTGGTATTTCTTCCCTCTCCTCCCCACTCCATTTTTCCCCTCTCCTCCCCACTCTCCTCACCAGTTTTTCAAATAAGAAAACAACCTTTCCAGGTAGGCAGCAACAGTCCGAGTAAGCAGTGACTGTCAAGCTAAAAAGGTAGGGTATTATAAAAATGGAGATTCAGTATTTCTTTAGACTTAGCACTTTGCTAAACTGTCAGTTCATAGAGCCAATGAGCTAAGAAAAGTAATTACTTAAGTGGATTTCATGAAGAGTAGAAAGATGATTGTGCCACATTAAATAACAATTGTATCCTTAATGATGTGTTGGACTATAATACAAACATCCTTCTGCCATTATATGCACTACAATATACCTTTCTAATTACTCTGGTGGCTTCCTCTTCCTTTATTAAGATGCTATGCTTTCAGAGACTATGTGAGCATTATATGAGCTNTTTTTTTTTTTTTTTAACTACAGTGAATGCAGCTGCATGGTCATTGATAAATCGTTATAAATTACTGACACATTATATATGAATGGAATTATTGGTTTTTTCCTTTTCTTTCCTTCATAAAATACAATTTTTCTTAGGTGAGATGTAATGAAACTCCAAAAAAATTACTTTTCTGTGGTTTTTGGCATTTCTAGATATCTAAGGAGTATGGTAATGTAAGTCCAGATAATTAATAAAGAAGATTCAAGACAATATGTCAAACCTATGAAACCAAGCTAGAACAGGGTAGATAATTTGATATTATTAATTTCAGTGATTTCTTGATATGTAACCCCTTGGGGATCCTTGGGGGTTTTTTCAGTGGTCCCTGAAAAAGCTATTTTATCATCTGCAAGTTTCAATATATTGCAGGGATATTCCTTTCCACTAAAAATATTTTTAGATAGTCTGAAAATTCAAAAAGGTTGAAAACCACCTCTCTATTTCATTGCTCATTTTCTGATCCCTTAGAGATGGAAACCCTACACTCCTTAGCACAGACTTCTATAAATCAGTGTAGTTTCTATAATTTCTACAGTTACTTTTGTGCACTGTCTGACCACTCAAATCAATGATTTCCTAACATTCTGTCAGCACACCGAGTACTTGGACCCAGTTAAAATTTACACACATTAATAGTCCCATTGGTGAAAAGGAAACATATTTCATATGGAAATTCTTCCAAATGTATAAAAGGATTGAAGAACAAGAAAAAAAATCATAAAACTGGACAATTCTGGATTCTCTGTCAGAGTCTCACTTAGCTCTTACAATAGAATTTTTTTGAGCAAAACCAAACTTAAATAATTAAGTGAACAAAATAAACCTGAAAAGTATTCTTCTCCTCTGTTGTCTCTTAGTAAAGATGCACTCCTTTAATTCATAACTCATGCTCTTCTGCTATCAATTAGTGCCACTAGCAACAATAATTCTATGAACAGTTCAGTCTACTTTTATGCACATTTCATTGCAGCCCGAAATTAGGTAGTGAGTTGGGAATTTTATCAGCAAAATCAATACAATATTTTCAAAGTTCCTTACCACTGTTGGGTGACCTGAAGTTATCTCAGAAAAAAGAGGATAATATTCTGGTTTTGGAAATCATGTTTGACCCCTTTGAAATATAGCAATAATAGGAAAAATATATCATAGCATGACCAAATCATTTTGTGGTTTTCAACAATATTATACTCCCTTTGTGAAAAACGAGGACACATTATACAGCTAGTTTCACATCTGACTGTTCATACATTGTCAAAATAAGAAGAGACAATGCCCACAATTGAAATAAAATCCACATATAAAATTCATCTGCAATTAACATAATCCATATCCTACTAGCAGCTCAGCAAGTATATTTCCTCTTTAGTCCCAAATTCTACTGGTACAGTAAGAGCTCTGTGCTTGGATCATGGTCTAGGCAGAATTATGGGAATCTTTATAAACTCTCTGCTGCACTGCTTGGTTAGCTAAATTCAAGATTAGTAAATGGCCCTTGGAAAGTAAGCAGAGTAGTTCCCCTGTTACTGCATTTGGAACATATATACATAGCCATATATTCATCTGCAATCAGTCACATGAAGCCTGAGGAAAAAAGAAAAAACCAATGTTGCCTGGTAAAACTGCAACTAAGTGACATATTTATACTGGGGTGGGCAAGTAGCAACTGAGAATAATTTGTCATTTTTACCTGCACTCATTATCACCTACAAAGTATCCATTGCTCAGTACTACCCAGAACTGAGCCCTCCGTGAGGTGATAAATTCTGTTGCTCTGTTCTCTGGAAGAGAAGGGTGGAACAATCTTCTTCGTTGTTCCGAAGTATAGCACTTACCTACTTGGATTTGCTCAAATCCAAGTATATTATATCTTGAAAAAAATGAAATAAGTTATTGAAAATGTGTTGCTTATGGCACATTCCACTGCTTTTAAGAGACAAGTACTGCTGGGAAAGGAAACAAAATGTGAAACTGGACAAAGATAGTTGCATATAATGATTCAGGTACACTTCATAAATTATAATTGTCACATCATATCACAGACCTTTCTGACTTTCTGCCAGAGAGGATAGTGAGTCAGTTGGTCTCTATGTTTGGGAAAAGTTACTTCTTCCCAAATTAGTAGCTCGCGTACAAGAAACATAAAAGTTACATCTGAGCCATTGAGAATTCTGTTCAGTAGGAAACATCAACTGTGTTTAGCACCTAATTGAAAATTTTCAGTCTTAGAAATACATAGTCAGAGGATGCCTTGCTCTTAAGCGCCAGACTCTGCTGAGATCTTGATTTTCAGCTGGGTGTCTAATATTCCTTATTTTATGAAGCTCTTGTACCTAAAAATGCTTCAGTGTAGAAAAAAAAAAAGAAAAACATTACCCAGCTTTCTCCTTCTGCTGTGCTAGGGTACCATTTTTAGTTTTCAGGTGTTTATTTTATGTTATCTCCAGATCACACAAAATAGGCTACAGATAAAACTCACCGCATCTATTTCCAAAGATTGGCACCCAGTTTGCTCCAGAACAGCATGAAAGAGACTGACATGGAGAAACAATTTCCCGGAACTTATCTATCAACTGTTGCTTACTAAAAAACAGATTGCCTACTGTGATGATAGCAGTGAAGGATGCAGATAGGGAGATAGTTCCTACAAACTTCAGCACCTGCCTTCTTGAGGACCACAGTCATTCTGCTCATTTTCATCTCAGAAGCTAGCCAGACCTGCTGGATCCTTGCTGATTTTGCAAGGATCCAGAGTAGACGTATGTTACAGACAGACTTACTGATAGGTAAAAGTCCTACATAACTCTAATCGCCAGATTCAGTCTTGATAACCAAGAATCATAGTGCCTTATTGCAAATGATGTAGAATTTATTTTTTCTGTTCAGCTTTCTGATGAAAGACTTGGAATCATCACCAATTTGTCTTGGCAACACCTCTGCCACATGGAAAAGTCACCTTATCAACATTACAAAGAAAGGAAATCAAGCTTACCTAAGATCATAATGCGAGGCGCTATGGAGGTAAGAAAAATGCCTATGTTTGAAATCTGTATCTGGAGCACAAGCCCATTCTTCTCCCTCTGAAAGGGAGAATACTATGAAAGTCTGTAAAAGTCTAGAGTTGGGATGGATTAATCTTTGCACAATTCACTCTTTAAGCATGTTGGCTGCTAAGGCAGTACACATCTACCATGGTATGCAGGTCTGCCTCCCCACATAAATGGGTGGAGAGCTACAGCCTTATATATGCCAGCACTGCATGACCTTGAGAAAATTGTGGAAGTATGAAACTGGACTGGTAGTGAGACTTTTCACCCTGATTTTATGCAAGTGTCAGGAAGTTGATTCTTCTGGCCCTCTAAAGAGTGTTGTTGCCTCTTGCATGCCATTGCCTGCTCCTCAGCGAGAGTCCTGAAGTTGCTGTGGAGGTTTTGCATTCCACCTTCGCGTGAGTTGGACTTATGAACTGGAACTAAGATCAGAACTGGCAGCTAGGCTCATGCCAAATTGAAGTTTTATTTATTTGATCATTTCATTGAAGGCAGACACTGTGTCTGTGGTTTATATCTTTAAAATCAAATAAACTATTTATATATAGTGAAGAACTGTAAAACACATAGACCTTATTCACTAATATTTTTATGGTTTCTTTACACTTGACAAGTAAAGAATTTGTGAAAGTGTTTTTTGTATCCAAATCCCACAGAATTCTTGGGGTATTTTTTTAATTAAGAAAGGGTACAATCTAGATTAGTAACACAAATTTAGCTCCTGTTTTTCCTTAACATGCAGCATGAACCCCTCTGAGTGAATTTCTGATACATATTTTTTATGGAATACATTTGATGAAAACTTAAGAAAATACCATCAACTTTTATCTATTTAACATTTTCATGTTATTAAATGAGAATACCTCATGTGAATTTCAGGTCAGAGTGGAAATATAAATTAGCAACTGTTTTCCTTCCCATCCTGATAATATTGTTTTGTTTACACCACCATGGAAAGCTTTATGCAAATTTTCTTGCCACACCATATCCATTATACCTTAAAGAGAAAACAGTCTAATAAAAATTCTCAAAACAGCTATTACTTGTAGGAAAGGAAACTAAAGGTCTGCAGTCTTTCAAAGTGTCATTGCTACTAACTGGAGCTTCATAGAGGAAGAAATCAGAGTTGTTCTTTCGAAGAGACAAATTACAGTGTTCTCCAGATGAAGCCAGCAAAGCCATGGAGTGGCTGCAGTTTGCATGCTGGGTCTCATGTGATATTTTGATCCTGTGAACATAGGGCTCCTGGATGTTTTTGCCACTCATGCTGATGGTTTGTCAGGTCACTCCTGCACACACCTTTACAGCTGCAACTCCTGCTGCATATGTTGCAGGACATGTGGAAAGCCATTAATTGTTTCTGTCTGCATTACTGTCATTCTGAAGTACAATCTTGCCATGCACTTTGCACTACGAGGGCTAGGAAACCAGTATCTTTTATAGTAATGACTTCCAGTTTACAGCCTTCATTTGTTATATTTCCTCAATAGCTGTTGTGTTGAGATTAACTGCATAAATGGTCTGCAGCTGGCTGTTATGAATTAAGGGAGTTTAATCAAAGTATTTCTAATGTACAGCATAATGATAATACATGGGGGAAGTACTATTTAAGAGATAATGATGGCTTCAGAAGATCACTGTTGTAATGTTTAGTGCATATGCCTTCAGCATTGAATTTGTTGTTGTTCTGAATATGCTTAATGGATCAGTGAAAAGCTGCCTAATGTGGGATTGTTTGATGGGGCTGACAGAGCTGGAATTAGCCCATTGCTGTTTACTGCATACAGCCATTAAGATTAATTGCTGCCAGATAATTTTGACTGTTTTTATCTTCGGGAAAAAGTGTCACTAATGGGTTTATAAATTGGTTCACTATTACTAATAGTAAGGCCAGTGTAACAGGAGAGGATGTGAGTAGCTAATTCTAAAGATAAAGGTAAAAAGTATAAAGTACTATATGACTTGCTAGTTTTAAGGGATAATGTTATCTAATAACAGACAGACTGATATATGATGCTCATTAATGCTATTTCCCGGGCTTTGGGTTGAACCTAATAGATGCTAATAAAGTCTTATTTGATGTACCATTAAAAAGCTCAATCTGTTTTCTGCATTAATGCACAATGTTGTTTATCACATTTTCAGTGACTAAAACCCAAACCCTCAATCTGTTACATAACTAAACAGTATCAGGCTAGTTATACCTGGTTTTGTCTTTGTTTGGAGACACAGAAAAATTTATAGGGCAAACACATTTCTGTATATGCTGTATGCAACTCGTATCACTTGACAGCTTCCTGTCAACAATAACACTTCAGGTTTCATTTTAACGTATCCTCTTTCACATGCATCGTCACAGGTAAATTCTGCAAAGCACTCCCTCTAAGAGATAAATTAATTGGTTTACAAATGTTTGAAAACAATGTTGGGATGTGGGCAAAAGATTATCCGAGTGGGATGAGCCCACATTAGAGGTTAATATTCCAGTACAGCATGTATACAGACTTGTGCAGTGACTCTAATTTGCTGAGTATTACAGTGAAAGTTCTTTGTGCACTAAGTCTCAAATATATCCCTTGTAGCTAAGGGCATTGACAAGGGAGTGTGAAGAACATGCACTAAATAGATAGAAACACAGACAAGGAATGCTTAATGAAGAGGGGAAAACCAATAACTCTTGAGTAGGGAAGTTCTTCTCTTTTCAAGCAGAGATAGTGTAAATTATGAGGTGATTCCCTTCTCAAGCTGGAAGAGCAATTATATTTTTCATGACCAGTTTTTATTTTGTGCTGAGAACATCTTCATTTTTTGAGGGACTCTGGGTAGTAATACAGTTCTTGTCTAAAAAAAGAAAACTATCTCAAACGATACCAGAAAAAGTTCTTTGCATTATTTTTCCCCTTCAGAATGTTAACACGTGAAGACCTTTGAATAGTTAAAAGGAAAAAATTATAGGGTGGTAAAATCAGTTCTGTTATATTTGCTTGTATTTGTTTCCACAGTAGTATTCCAAGCTGCATTCTTGTGTCTTTGCCATTAAGGACATGAGCCCTTTATTCTGGTTTAGACCATTTCCCCAGTCATCTACTTTAAATTTTCCTCTTTTCTTTGCCATATTTATGCCATCTGCCTGTGTATAAAATGATGCATATTTATGTGTTGGGACCTTATATTATGTGGCTACAATCTAAATATTCTTCCCTTTCTATATGTATCTGAATATTGCACAATACTGCCTGGACACATCCATTCAGGTTTTTTCATTATGTCCAGATCCTGATTTCTTTCTCTTTCATATCCACCACCATTGGCTGCATTATCCATATTTAATATAACATCTTCCAGTTAAACCTCTGTTTGTGCACATTTCTAGCACTGCTTTGACTTCAACCAATTTAAAATCATTTTCATTAATTCAGTAAAAACTCTATGTAGACACATTAATGTTGGGTTACAGGCATCTTATTTTGGTTTACTTTGAATGCAGTATGAGTTAAACCAAGCTCTGTCAGCCTTATACTGATTTAAAAGAGCCGGAACTACCTATTTCACTGTTTTAACTACATTGATTTTAAATCCTGCTCTTAGTTAAACCAATGAAATTTTCACATAGAAAGTCCCAAGTTTTGTTCCCAAAAAGTGTTGCACGTATTTCCATGCAGGGCCCTCCACAGGTGGCCATTAGCCCTTCCTTTCTGTTGTTAATGATTCTAAATAACGTCTTGAGGCAAACATTGATTAGGTTGTTAACCAAGCTGTCTGTGGCAGGCGATTTAGGATGATAGCTTGCATGAAAATTATCCCAGAATAAGGTATAGTGTTGTGGATTGTCTTAATGCAGAGTAGCTATACCAGAACAATTCCAGGCAGAAACACTCTGAAGGAGAATTGAGTGTTCTTATGCCAGTTTGAACAGAACAGGGCGTCCTTGCCTGCCTCCAGAGGGAACTGATCCCCTGGTTTAGATAAGCCAGCCTAGACATCTTGAGCAACCTAGAACCTCACAAAACACGTGTTTGGTGACCTGAATCCGTTCTTATTCTCCTTTTAAGTGATCTCATTCCAAAAAGAACAATGGTCAGGCAAATTTTTACTCTGGAAGGGGGAGAGGGGAGGAGAGAAAGAAGGAAAGAGCGGAGAAGCGAAAAAGACAGCCAGGCAGGCAGGCAGGCAGGCAGGAAGATCTAAGGATATTTTAGATGAAATTGAAAAACAGGCAAGTTAGATACATCACACAATGGGATCCTATTTCACCAAGCAGAATCCTTCCAGTCCTTTACTTGCAGGTGTATCTGTTTTGGGTCATGCTCTACATGATATGGTTTGCTTCCTAATCTTCTATTTGCTACAAAGCTGCTCTGATTATGGATTTGCAGAAACAGCATGTTAATCCTGAACTTTCTTTTCCAATCACAGATTTTGGACTGCTTAACCTAAAAACAGCAGTCACTGAAGCTACTCAGGTGTTTCTAAACTAAAATCTGTTGGGTAAAACAAAATTATGTTTTGCAGAATGCAAGGCCTGATCTTCACTGCAGTAAAGACAATCTGATATGGAATAGACTTCACTAAGTTTGCACAGTAGCACCAGTGCCGAATTTCAGCAATGAAGGTGAACATACATTTACATTGCAGCGCAGTATAAATGCAACTTGAATAGTTTTTTTTATTAAAAAGAGGATAAATCTTTCTGGAAGAGGGGCTATCACAAGTGCTGTTCATTCTCAAAACAGCAATGGACATGTGACTTTCATGACCTTCTGGGGCATTCAGCTTTTTGTGGCTCTGTATTAGGTTTGTGTGGCAAGGTTCTGGTACTGAGGGAGTTATAGGGTTGGCTCCTCTGAGAAGTTTCCAGAAGTTTCCCCTATGTCTGGACAGAGTCAATGCCAGCTGTCTCCAAGAAGGACCTGCCACTTCCCAAGGCCAAGCCAATCAAGTAGTAATAGCTCCATGATAACATATTTAAGAAGAAAAAAGGTTATAATGCAGGAGGAATTGCAGCCAGAGAAGAGCAGAGTGAAAATATGTGAGACACAATTATGCAGATGCCAAGATCAGTGCAGAAGGAGGGGGAGGAGGTGCTCCAGGCACTGGGGCAGAGATTCCCCTGCAGCCCATAGTGAAGACCGTGGTGAGGCAGCTGTGCCCCTGCAGTTCTTGGAGGTCCACAGGGGTGCAGCCATCCACCTGGATCTCATGGAGGACATCCATGCTGGAGCAGGTGGATGGTTGTGATCCCATGGGAAGCCTACACCAGAGCAGGCTCCTGGCAGGGACCTGTGGATCTGTGGAGAGAGGAGACCATGCTAGAGCAGATTTCCTGGTAGGACTGTTGACTCTGTGTGACACCCACGCTGAAGTAATCTGTTCCTGAAGGACTGCACCCCATGGAAAGGGACCCACACTAGAATGGTTCATGAGGAACTGTCTTCTGTGGGAGGGATCCCATGCTGGAGCAGGGATAGGACTCCTCCCTGAGGAGGAAACAGTAGCAGAAACAACTTTAATTGACTGTAACCCCCATTCCCCATCTCCCTGAACAGCTGTGGGGCAAGAGGAGGTAGAGAATTGGGAATAAAGTTAAGCCTGGGAAGGAGGAAGGGGTGGGGAGAAGGTGTTTTTAAGATTTTTTTTTTATTATTTCTCATTATTGTACTCTGATTTTGATTGATGATAAATGCAGTTAATTTCCCCAAGCTGAGTCTGTTTTGCCCCTGACAGTAACCAGTGAGTGATCTCTCCCTGTTCTTATCTCCACTCATGAACATTTTGCTATATTTTCTCTCCCCTGTCGAGTTGAGGAGGGGAGTGATAGAACATCTGGAGGGCTGGGCTCCTGGCATCCAGCCTAGGTATAGCCAACACAGGGTCTAAGTAAGGGGCACCTGTCTGGCTGGAGCAATCTGGGTTTCCACCTCACACTCCTGGATGATTGCTGAGATTCAGCATAGCCCAGGTCAACTACTCAAAAACCCTAGAGGAAGGTTCAGCCAGTTATGAAGTTAGTCTAAATAGTACTCTTTTCCTCCATATGTTCTCCGTGAAGTATGAAGTCAGAACAGCGGAGCTTTACAAACTTCTTCTTTCCCCAAACACTCTGTAATTCCACACACTTACCTAAAGCAAGCCCATACCCAGTGACTTCTGGAGCAAAAAGTAATATTGCAGAGCATAGCCACACCCACTCAGGTCTTGGAATTGTTCATGTTCCTGCTTCTTTCCCACCAGAAGTCACACACCAATGACACACACAAAATTAATGAAACAAAGAGCACTGCTCAGCATAAGGTTTACGCTGTGCTCCGGGAAGCAGGACCTGTTGGACACTGAGAGAGTCCTTCAGGAGAGCAGGCTTTCTCAGTATCCAGTTCAAAGCAGAAATTTCACTAAGGTGTTTTGCAGGAATTTGACCTTTCTATGGATTAGACAGGAAGCCTTATGAAATTAACCTCCTACCTCAGGCACTTCATTTAAGCATCTAAATTTAGGCACT
This sequence comes from Dasyornis broadbenti, assembly GCA_013397935.1. NCBI lineage: Eukaryota > Metazoa > Chordata > Aves > Passeriformes > Dasyornithidae > Dasyornis > Dasyornis broadbenti. The sequence goes on from VZRN01003869.1 coordinate 133,118, forward strand.
GGGAAGTGCCTTGTAATTTTCTTTCTTTCGGGAAGATTTTGGGGTTTTTTTTCTTCTCTTAGGGTGACATTCATCTCTTTGCAGCACCCCAGTTCAGGACAGATTATCCTTCTGGTTCTCTGCAAACTCTGATTCAAAGACCTTGTTCCAAAATGGAGCAAATCCCATATGAATCATAGAACTATAGAATTGGAAGGGCCTTAAAGATCATCTAGTTCCAACATCCTTGCCATGGGCAGGGACACTTTAAGGTTTATCCCCCCAGCAAGATCCCTGCCTTAGAAAGTATCTGGACCTAGAGGGATGCATAGAGTTTCATTTGATACCTTGAGCAGGCATGAATTTATCACACAGCCCTGTCTCTCACTTCAACTGGATCAACAACTGTGATCCTTAAAAGAAAATCCTATGGGAAATTTGCACTTTAGTTGAGGGGGGAAAGAAATCAAGTTGAGCCTCTAAAAATTATAAAGTGTTACTTTAATTGCTTCTTTTCACTTTCCACCTTCTTGATTTAAGCTTTTACAGCTCATATTTTTGAACTTTCCTCTGCGGTCCGTACCATTAGGAATGTTTTTCTTTTTCTTTAATATAAACAGTGATTATCAGGTAATAACAGGATTTTTGAAGCTAAGACATTAAAAATACTGATTGTTGCAAAATGCATTATTAAATTGCAAGTCTTGGCAACATGATGAAGAGCCCTTCCTTTCAAGACCAGTTTTCATATTTCTGAACTAATTTCTCAAATGAAACTGCTTTTTCTGCTTTTTCAATTTTTTGTGAAAAACAAGAATTAATCCAGATCATGGACAAGTGCTGGGAGAGCATCAAGTGATAGATCATGCAGCCATTCTATTTATCAACATCAAAAATTCTTTGTCTAATTCATGAAATGTTATTTTATCACCACACAAGAATATGTGGGGTGTTTTCTTCAACTAAAGTATGAATGTAGTAGATTGCCAAACTTTCTTCCTAAATTCACACTTGAAAAATGATGTGCTGAAATTTTCAAATTGACATAATTAGGAATATTAGGAACAAATGCAGATACTTAATACAGCACATGAAATAGGTTAGATTTTTTTTCTTTTATTCAAGCTATGGATATAATATCCTGAAATTAAACTATTTAATGTGGAAGATTCTCTCAGCGCCAGACAGTTTCAGGCCAATTCTTTCTGACTGCAGCTATTACCTCAAAAAATTACATAACTTGCCTTTTTTCTGCAAATCGCTGAAGCCCGACTGGTGCTCCATTATTAACATCAGAGCTGTCAGCATCTCAGGGAGGCAAGAGGAGAAAGCAAAGCATTCCACCAGCAGCAACAAAATCATGCTTGCACTTAGAGAAATCTTTCAATCCTCTTTACACCAAGAAGAGAACTACTTAAAGTTCAGTATGCTGAAGGTGGGATTCATTTCACTTTCACTATCTATAAGTTTGAAGTCTCTGTTAGATGTCTATAAGTTAAAGTCAACTTGACTCCATCTCTAGACGTGGAAAGAGATAGGCACCTCCAGAGGGTGATTCATGCTATCCATAGAAAGGTATCAAAGAGACATGGAAGGAACCACCCTTTGGAGATGTCCATCTCTCTCCAGTGACTACAAAGGAAGACTGTGGTGAGTGACTTAAACTTGACAGCTAAAGTTATGTGAGATGGAATCTAACCCTAGGCATAAGTAACACAGGAGGAACCTTACTGTGTTGTACTGAAGAGGATGTAATTAGTGATGGTAATTTGGAAGCATTCTGCATTAAAAATGCACAAATTGCATCATGCTTGTTAGCACACATGAATTAATTTGACTGTGCATATGACTACACTGATAAGTCATGTGTGTCAGAGCCTCTGTTTAAAAAGTAGGAAGGGCAGGTTTAGTAAGGGTCATGGCTCCAAAACAGTGTTACACTCAGCTGGCACCCTGACCAGCTTCTGAATGCTCCTTTTCCTCCCAGTGCGAGCTGTTTTACATCTGTCTTCCAAGTAATGACAAACCTGGTCATCTTTTTTACCATCTAAGTGCCTTGTATTTTACTGGAAGTGGAACTGTATTAAAATAAAACTAAAAGAGCCAGAACATATACTTTTCCCATGATTTGCATTAACTTTCCAGCCCATCAAAGTATTCTTCATTTTAGTTTAGAATCTGAAAACAGGTAGAAAATCTCCTCCCCTAGGAACCATTGGCAGTAGTCTGTGTGGCACCAACGGATTGGCTTTCACATTGCTTCAGGCTAATCCTGTCTAGAGCAGGTGGAGCCTGTGAAGTAATAGTTCTTGACCCTGGCTCTCCTCTGCAATCCATACAATGTCTTTATGACCCTAAAGCTTCTCTCTATTTCAGTTCTCTATTTCACATCAGGAAGGGTTGTGCTGGAGCCAACAAGACTGGTGACTGTTATACCATGGAAGTGACCACACGTGTGGCAGGCCATAGAGTTTGGCATGATAGGGTTATCTGATGGTGTGAAGTCTGCTGAAAATGCATGTGAAAACAGGGAATAATGGGAAAATCAACACAATAGAGGATCAAAATTCCTATGTCTGAAATTATTTCTGTCTGTTCTTAATATAGCAATGTTGGTAAAATCTTATGGACTTTATCTGGACACGGCTTTGTCTGTTTTAATGAAGAAACACAAATTTTAGCTTTTGTCTTTGCAGCCTCTGCCAGACAGGACATTGAAAGAAAGAATTCAAGAGACCTCTGCAGCCTGGATATCTGTGTCTTTATTGATAGTTTATCAAAGAAAAAGGTGAATAGACATAATTTTGTGACTTAAGTTTAAGGCTCTACCAAATCAAGCTTGCCATCATCCTCTCTTCAGTTGTCCTGTGGGCATCTATATAATTAAGCTTTCACCCCAAAAATTTTCCTCCGATTTACATCAATATGAGCAGAAAATGAAAACTTTTGCACTTAGTTTCAAAATACTTCATCAGAAGATGTAATTCATGTGTCTTTAAGTATTTCATCGTTACTTAGGTGTCCTGTCAGCATCACCTTTTAAATCTAGGTATTTTTAATATTCTTAGTGTAGCACATGCATGAGAAAATACTGTAGCTGTGAAAGTCCAGATTGTGCAATCTACTAGCCTAGAAGGCACTGTCACTTTTATGTGCCCTATATTTTATTCATCCATAGCTCAAATAAGCATAGATTTTAAAAAAAAATATTTATCTTTAGCTCTTGCCTTACTTTTCAGTCCTCAGTGTTTGGAATTTGAGAATCAGGTCATCTAGAAAAAAAAGCTCATATGCTATGTAATTTCAGTAAGCAAAAAAATCCAAAATATTGCAATTAGATGGCATTTATCTCACTGTTCTTAAAAATATCCATTTGGTTTTCATGGTAGTCTTAACCCCTAGGTAAGTAAAAATAAAACCAGAAACTTGCATTTAATTCATCCATATAGACAGGAAGATTTATAAAGCACCATTTGCTTGGTGAATCTTTCACTCTAAGTTATCTAATGGTTTTCTAAAATTAGATTCTACTTTCAAAAAATCAAAACTGTCAGAGATATTAACGTAGCACTTTTTTAGGGATATTGTTAGATACACAAACATCTGGGAAGACATACTGGAAGACAACGTTACATCAGCTTTGAATGTGTTTAAAGCAACACAGTAGAAGTCTCCATAAGGTTTCATTTATAGGAAGCAGCAATTTGGTTGAAATCTTGATTGCATTGAAATTAATGAGATTTTTCCCTTTCTCTTTTGCTGTTCAGACACGTTCCTAGTGACCATGACCATGAGAAAGATTTTTGCACAAGGACATAGAAATGGTAGACTCTGTCTCTTGAAACAGAGTAAGGTTTATTTGACATTTCTGTGCTTCAGTGTTTCTTGTAGTCAGTGCACAATATGTGTTCCAGCCTGAACGCTTCTAATACTTGATAGAAGATAAAAATAAATGTTTTAATTTACAGATCAAAAAATTTTTAGGAACAGGAGTGAAAAATATTTTGACTGTTTCATAAAACAAGTGTGAAAAGTGGTAGGTGAATAATTTTAAAGGGTCAGTATTAAATTTGTATCACTGTAGTTAAATCCTAGCTGGAATTGGAGAGTAAAGTCAGTAAAAAAAAAAAAAAAAAAAAAAAAAATAAAAA
>VZRN01003869.1:137279-165744 GCA_013397935.1 Dasyornis broadbenti
TTGGAGAAAAACAAGTAAAAAAAAAAAAAAAAAAAAAAAAAAATTAAAAGATCTTATGTGCATTCTGCAAACTCAGTCTCTAAGTCTCCAGTATTGGGGTGTTAGGCCTTAAATGTTCATGCTTTCTATAATATACAGTCACATATGTTCTAGTATCTCTTTATATTTAGTGATCTTAATCTGACTACTACTTTCTTTCAATCTCTTGATTTTATGGGGTTAAAAGTCCACATTTAACTCCCGAGTTTATCTGACCCTTGAGAGCCCAGTGTGTGAGAATTGAAGACAGCGAATAACCTTTGGCCAAAAGCAAGAGCCAAGACGCCAGAGAACATGAAACCACCACAAAACATATAGATGGATAAGATTTAGGGATGGGAGAGAGAAAAAGAAGAAAAGAAAGGAAGGATTGAAGAAGGACTGAGGTGGCTAGAAAGACACGAGATGTGGTTGGATCTAGCTGGGTGAGGGTATACAGCACTAACTGCACTGATGAAAACAAACTGGGAGTTGAAGGCAGTAAAATAAAAATGTTGAAAGAAAATTAGAGGTTTCAACCTAGAGAAAGCAAAAATGAACAAGGGATTAAAGGGATTTATCCAAGTGTTGGGATGTTGAAAACCTCCTGATGTTTCTGCTGAAGAGTTGAGAGCCTTGGCTGGCTCGACGCATAAGCAAGAGCAGGCAGTACACTGCTACAGCAGGCTGTTGGAGTTGCAGGGTGGCATTACTGGCTCCTGGGTCTGTGCCAATGCTCCAGGAGGGACAGCTTGTTGGTTGCTCCTCTCCTCTGCAAGGTGCTGTAGATTTAGGGTCCACCCTGCAGACACAAGCCCAGGCACCACAGTCCGTTCAGTGCATCTCCCTTCTCTTCTCCATCCTGCACTGGACCTACTCTCAGTGAAGCAAAATTCAGTTCTGTCTCCAACCCTGAATAGCCCTGGTGTCCCTGATTGTCAGAAATATCTGTCATTACTAAATCTCCACAAGATTTAAAGAATGATCTGGGGCAGCTGCTAGCAAAAAGACACAATCTCTCATTTGAAAAATAATAAACTGAAGAGAAAATGTTTGCTGCCTAAGAACTGTTAACACTGGTGGTCCAGGCTTCAATACAATGCTGAACGTAAAGCATGTAGATAGAACACTGGTTTCAAGGGTACAAGTTCTGTGTTTAAAGTTAGCCATATTTCAAAGTAATCTCCCAAAGACCTTCACTGATTGCAATGCTAATGTGTAAAACACTTAGCTATGATACGATTGGGACAAAGCAGCATGATTTGGTAATGGATAACCTATCACTCTTTTCTTCAAGCGCTTCTCAAGTGCATCAGCAAAATTTCAGATTAAAAAAATGGGGTTGATCTAAAGTATTTGGATTTACTGACAGTGCTTTTGCAAGTTCCTTGTAGGAAACTGTAAAAAAAAAATAACACCATGTAAGAGTACACTGGCTTAAAATCAGTGCATCACAAAGCAGAAACTGCTCCATTTTCCAGCGGTAAAAAATAAAGTAATTAATACTGGAATAATCCAAATATGCATGTTGTCATTGATACTGTTTTGAAAGCTAGTGACGTGAAATCAGTGTTAGCACTGAGTTGACCATGCTTAGGTGTGTCACAAAGGCTGAGCAACACTAAAGAAATTCACAGAGAGCTCCGGAGAGATTGAAGGAAGTGAGGTGAAAGGACAGCATGGTAGCAGGGGAAATTCAATGAAAGCAGGTTAAAGTATCTTGAAAGAGGAATTATTTGAACTACTGAGATCTCTGAGTTTAAAGAGCAGTGAGTATAAATTAATGAATGTACTTTCTGAAAGGGAGAACTGGTGGTTGCTGCTGTGGAGCAGTTATTTGCTGAAAGAGATTTAGCATTCCAGAAGGCATCAAAGAGCAAAAGAAAACAATATTATGGAAAGTATTATAATGTCACTATGTGACAGTGGAATAGCACTTTTGGGGAACCATCTCATTTTCAAGAGGCATTCTCTGTTAAAAAATAAAAAATAAAAATAAAGAAAACCCACCACAAAAAGAGAGAATTCAAAAATGTTTGTGGAAATCATGAAGGATATGAGACAATGAGATAAAAAATTACTCTTTCAAAAAGAGAATATGACTAGTGGTTTTGCACATTATTTTTCACTTGACAAGACTTTGCTGTCAGACTAAGAAGGTGCTGATGTACTAGTAAAAGATAAGGGTAAGCAGAGGTAAGATACTGGTGTAGGTTCAGTGCTGGACTAGCCCAGCATGAGACTTTTTATGTCCAAAGAACTGTCATGACAATTAAGAAGTTATTGTTTGGGCTGGAAAGTAAGTCCTATCCCTGTCTGCATCCACCATCTATGCTCTGACCTCACTGACTCCACAAAATTTGACAGAGTGCTGAGATCTAAGAGATGTTCCAGTACCCAAAACCTTATAAGAATCTAGGCACAAAAGAAGGAACCCTTTAAATGCTCTGGGGAAGGGAGATTTTCACTTTTTTGGACGGGAAGATCTACAGTGGAGAGTGAGTTCATAAGAGACTAAACCTGTATAAAGCTTCTGTCAGATCTGAGGCCTTTTAGAAACCAAAGTAGAAATACACTCAGGAAACAGATTCACAGGAAACCAGACTTCATTAGTTCCAGGGCTCAAGGGACTTGTTTCAAAAATCATCTCACCTCTCTTATAGGACTAAATAACTAGGCACAAGTTGTCTTTGCAGACAACTGAAGATGCATCTTGTCTCCCCATACATGAGCTCTTTTTTCTAGCTCTCTACAAGAAGTGCTGAATTCTTACCTTTTGTTCAGGTCGGTCCTGGATGCTGTGCGTGCTGGGTAGTGGATATATTTGATCCTGAAACAATGAACAATTAAAACTATGTATGCCCCCTGAACACCAGTAGCAATCATTGTATTGCATGTGCGGACGAGGGATACAAATACATGAAACTATGGATAAAAGTTTAAGAACCCCTTTCCTGAGCAGCATAAGACAGATGCCAGGCTACATCTGTTCCTGTCATCTCCACAATCCTACCAAAAAAAAAAAAAAATTCTTTCTTTAAATTCTTTCTTTAAATTCTTGAAGATCTTAATTGTTCTTAGCCCAAAGTCACAAGCTTTAGGTAACTCAGTCTTAAAACCTATTGCATACATTTGTCCGTGCAGATAGGTATATGGATCTGGATATCCATGCAAAGACCAAAGTAGCACCTTGCTTGGCCCATTTCTTGTGATTAAAAAATCCTGAATACAAATTTCTCTTTCCAATTTTATTTCCTTTTCTTGTTCAATAACCACTAGTACCTTATTTTGTAGCTTAGACTCTTAATGTCTCCCCTTTCGGTCTCCGACGCAGTAATGTTTTCTGTATTTCTGCTCAAGGCTCTTTCTTCTTTTGCGGCCTGATTGTGTCCTTACAGTATAACCATCCAGCCTTCCTTCTTTCTATTCTTTCCATTGCACTCTCCTGCTTATCCCATCATCACTTACTGTCAACTTCCCCATCTTACTTACACCAGTCTTTGAAATAAGTTTCTCCGCACCAGCTACTTATCACCTTACTAACTCTTTGCCTCCATTTTGTAAGTTAGGCTGCATCAACATTAATAAAATAAAAGGATTTGAGACCATTTTCCACACTAAGGCACAGAGTGACACTTGTTCACATGCTTTTCTTTAGAAATAGACTGGCCAGTTCCAACACCTCCCCACCACCATCTCCCAATTCTCTGCTATTTCCCAAGTCCTTCCCAGGAACGGTTTAAAGACTACCAGGTGGCCCAGGAAAAAATCCTGTCAGAGACCATTCAACCTTTTCAAAATGAACAATCAAATTCCAGTCCCACTTCTGTCACTGTTAAATTTACTACCACAGAAATACACACTAGCAGTAGACACAACTTTAAGGCAGTGATGTATGGAACAGCTGACTTCTGTGGTTTGCAAGAACTGTAATTCTAAACCTTTTCCCTATTTAAACTGATTTCTAGTTTTGAAATGTAGTCATTGGCTACCCAGCTGCTGATAGCTATAAAGCTGCCTAAAGCCAAGCCAGCTTCTCTGTTGAGCAGGCAGTATGGTTTCTTGCCATAAAGGAAACAACTTGAAAGACAGCCTGTTGACCACGTAAAGGATGGGTGTGCATGGCTTTTGTTCAGATCCAATGTTTTTCCTGCCATCCTCCCCAAAGAGACCTTAAACCTGGAAACCAGTGGTTTCATAGACAATTCAAGGCTCAGTCATAATCAAATAGGCTCAGCACAGCACGTTATCGCACATCAACGAGGCTGCGGTAACTGTCCACTACAAATACAAGATAATGTGACATACGTTAGCCCACAGTGAAAAGGGGCTAACCTAAGCCAAATTACTCTGAATGTGCCATGGGCTAAGAGCATTTGCACAGGCATTTATTGAGACAGTTAACCAGAGTAATTTGATCATATGTCTGATCTCAAAGACAAAATAGACTCTAAATTGCTAGCATGGTATATAGGAGATGTAGCCATGACATTCTGTTGCATTATCATCTGACCTAGCAAGAATGTAAAAGATACACTCCCTTCTTGGTATTATTTTAACATGGCATTTTACCAGCCTGAATTATGAAAAGGGGGGGGGGGCGGAGAGGGGAAATGTGTTATATTTAAACCTACAAAAATGCAGTTTATTCCTATTGGACAAGGCACAACTTTTTCTAGCAATTGTAATCTGTAACATTACAGCCTTAGGAGGTAATTTACTAAATGGGACAAAATTAGCTGATTTCTGGACCATTTAAAGCAACACTTCTGTTGAAAGCATATAAAATGTATTAAAGTAATCTCTAAAGTCTTTACCCCTGCTTGAGATTTTAATTTACTCAGAGTTAATAAATTATCCCCTTTCAGAAGCTATTGAAAATTTTCACTTAAATCCTTTTTAAAACTTAATGTGTTCAATTGAATCTTAAGCAATTTATACATACATACACAGAGCTTGAGGTGGTCACCATACCAAGGTGAAGGCTGAAAAGGGCTTAGATTAGCACTAACTCCTCTTCCCTTAGGGATGGCTGGGGTGCTATTAATGAATGTGAATTCCCTCCTCCCCCAGAGCCCTTCCCCTACATATGCACTGGTCTGACTGTTGAGTAATTACTTTTCCACAACTGCATTTAGCAAAATACTCTGTTCAAAGCCAGGCCCATTTTCTTTCCTGCTGAAGGATGTGACTGCAATCAGAGAAGAGAACAGCAAATCTGGGTCACTCCAGTATTCAGGTTAGCTGGGACACAAAAGCTTGCTTCATCTCAGACAGGGCTCTGTGTTACATTTGCACACTTATCAGAAATATTTTTTTCAGGCTATCAATTATTATATTTGAACATTGCATCCTTGCTCTAGGGAGCCCTTAGCAAGCTGTAGCAAAAAATCAATCCAGTTTTACAACTTTTACCTTGGCGTAGCTCCAACTCTTTATCTACCTCTCACAGTTATTTAAAGATGCGGTGTCTTTTTTTCTGGAGTATAGCTATATTTCTGAGTAGGACTTGCCCTCGATGTATGTAATACCCTGTTTCCTTTACTAGGGTTAATCTGTGAATCTGCTTTGGTTTTACTTTTCATGTTTGACAGTTGGTGTGTCTGTGGCAAGGTTTGTGTGGCTGGGTACTCACCTCTCCAGTGTGTATTTTTCAGTGTGTATTTCTCATGGAAATCAGAGCCTCTTATTTCAGGGAGTGGGCATGTGGGTTGGAGCCCACTCTTGTTCAAATTGCTTTAACATTGGCTGCAACTGCAGTAGAGGCATCTGAAATTTCTCCAGGTGTTTATTCTGAGCTTTATTTTTCCAGTGCCAGCCCTACCTAAAAGGTGACCAAGCCAGACATCTCTCTCTACACGTGTAGGTGCATGAGGCACTTTTGCTGGCACACCTCGAGGACCATCTTCATCAAAGGGGTTATGAATCCCAACACTGGCAGAACTGCTTCAAAAGACAAACACTATAGCTGTCTCAAAAGGTTACTGACTCCCAGATGGTAGGGAATTTTGGATAGTAAAAACTGGTCTTAGATATTACTATGTCAGCATAGGCTGCAAAAACAGACAGCAGATGCTGGGCATCACTGGAGTTTGAAGTGAACAGGCATTAAAAGAGAAAATCTATCTTAGAGCTCTACTTTGAAGGGGTTTTATGTTTATTTTACAAGCAGACCCAGTTTCTATTTCCCTATTGAACACGCATGTGGAAGCTCACAGAGCCACTAATCAGATTGCATGTGTTTCCATGTTTCTAATTCCCCACTTTTCAGCTCAAAAATGCATTTTACCACGTCCCGTTAAAGTCACTTTATTGAATTCCCTCACAGCAGTTAGTTCAAGGGCTAAAAGACATCCTTTAATTTACACTATGCAAGTTTATACAGAGTGAATTCTGGAAAGTCCATAAAACATGAGTTTGGCTCATTGCTTCCAGCCTGCTTGCACAAACCAGCCATGGCTGTGCTCAGAGAGACCCAGAAAGGGTGCAAGCCCATGGTGGCACCTGTGCGTCCTCTTTCTCTGGTGGGGGTGGGATGCTTCCTTACATAAGCCAGCAGTTGCCAACCTAATGTCATGGGAGCATGATGCGAGTGCTGTGTCCGGAAACAACAGCTACACAAGGCAAACCAGATCCCTGCCATCCTCATAGCACAATATGTAGTTTAACAAATCTCATTATTACATATTCATCTTCAGGAGTGGCGTTTTAAGGAAAGTAATTAATGAGGCTTCCCCTCTTCCCAAATATGGAGCAGGCATCCAGCTACCTTTGAACATGTTTTCTTCAGAGCTGCTAAGTGAAGCAAGAGATAGCTAGATCAGTCCTATGGAGGATCCTTCCAAAACAAGAGCTGATATTTTTGGTTTGATTATTTCTATTTGGACCCTATTTCTCTGTCTTTCCTTTTAGTCAGTATATGTGACAGCATGCCAATGGCAGGGACCTTAAGTGTTTAACCACTTGCAAATAGCCACTGAAAAGAAAAAAGTTTCTTCTTTTCCATCTCTCATACTTTTCGTACCTGTCTTTCACCTGTTTAATTTAAAATATTGTTTGGTATTTCCCAGAGCTGTGTAGTGTTAGAGGCATTTGACAGCTAGCTGTATCTTAGGAACAGATGAAATGGTTCATATTCTCAGAGAAAACATAAGGGATCTTTTATAATAAAATATACTATAAAAACATACAGTAGCATTACTGAAAACAATTTTTCCACTTTTTTCTTTTTATTGTGGAAAAAAATTACAGAAGAATCAAGTACATATTCTGACCTCAATGTAGGCAAAGAAGGGCTGGATAGTGGGAGCCATTCTTATTTACTTGCGTAATCAAACTTTGCAGGCAAAACCAGGGGGAATTTATACTTTGTGACTCATGCTAAGAAAAAATAAGGAACTCAAAATTTAGGTTCAAGCTTCTGATTTCATTTTCTAGTTAAGGTTGGAATGCTCACTGGAACTTTCTCCTTCCTAGCTTTTGTTGATTTCTGTCATTCAGGAATCATGAAGTAAATATTTATTAACATGGGAACCCTCCTCCCTTCCTGCCCTTCATATTTGTGCTTCTTATGCTAATGAACTTACTTTAACAAGGGAACCACATTCCTCCTGGGTCCGCATCAGTTCTGGTGCCAACACATTAGTTATTTAAATGTAGTTTTATATTAATTTTTCATATTGTAATGCATTGTTCCCTGCAAATATACATGTAGCTGGTTTTCAACAGTAAACACATATATGTTAAAGATATTGTTAGCTGAAAACCTTTCATCTTTCATTTTGCTTCCTCTGATAATGGTGGTCATTTCTCGCTCTTGCCCTCTGTCTTTTCTCAAGCATCCTCTTTCCCTTCTACACTTCTTCTGTGGTGACTGCCACAGAGGTTTTGTTTCCCATTTTCCAAAGCAGGCTATTAAGGCAAATACAGAATTCTGAAACTACATATTTTCCAGGCATTCAACATCTACCTCTACTATCCTCAAAGTCTGGCATAAAGGCTTGCAGTCTTTGATTTGGGAAATCCAGTAAACAAAACAGGAGTTTAGCAAAAGCTGAAAAATACATGCTCTTGAAAAACAACCTTACTAGTACAACAGTGATACTTAGAAAAATATAGGGGGGATTGTTGTATCATTCTCTTACTTTCTCACCAAAACCAAAAAAAAAGATATACTAATTAAATGCCTGCATATGTATCTGTATGATCCCATACCACAGCCATATCAAAAGGAATCTTCTTGCTTACTAAATGGGTAAATTACTAAATGTAAATAGGTAAAAATGACAACTACTATTCTCTGTTAGATGGGACTGTTATTTCCAAAAGACATGTTTTTATACTAAAAAGTGGAAACAAGACTCAATCACATATCATATTGCCAGGCCTACTATTTAGTGTATCAAAAGTTCAGGGCTTGCTGCACCCAGGCTGCTCCATTTTGAGTCATTTAAAATTATCAAACATTTTGATCTCAGGAATGGGATGCTATTATAGAATTTGATAAGAAGGCTGAAGTCTTCAACAACGTTCTCCCAAGAGTCCTCAAGAAGCACAGACATTAAACAATGAGCTATTAACTGAGGTGTGTGTGAGGCACTGCTTTATGAGTTTCAATGCTAGGGAAGTAGAAGCCAGCTAATGAGTTCCCAGGCTTTGAAAGAGGCCTCACAAATCATTCAGGGAGCTACAGTGAGTCTGACTTCCATATCAGGTAAATGAAAGAAACTATAACAAAGGAGAAAAATAACAGATATATGGATAAATATGATATATTCCAGGGAAGAACCAACTAGACTTCTGTGAAGAGAGTCCACTCTCACAGATCAATGAATGTTCTTTGAGGAGTCGTAAAGGCTAGGGAGTATGGTGACCCAATGACTCTGTACTTACATTTTGAAAAAGCATTCAACCAAGTCCCTTAGAAGAGATTTCTAAAGAAATTAAGCTGTCATGGGTAAGAGGGAAGGCCCTCTCTTGGATTAATAATTGGTTAAAAGCAAAGAAAACCTGGGTCGGAATAAAGGGTTGGTTTTCACAATGGAAAGCTATTAATAGCAGGATTCTCTGTGCCCTTGGCATAAGTGTTGCTAATAAATTACTTCAGAGAACAAATAGTCAGGTGACAAAATGTACAAGAGAGACAAAGTAATTCAAGACACTCAAAGCTGATACTAACGATAAAGTATTTCAGAAAATCTTCACATTTTAGTGGTAAAGGAAGTTCAGTAAATGGCTGCATCATATGCAGTGTATGATGCTGACTACGCTAACTGCTGCCACTCAGGAAACGTGTTGGAGTTGAGGGCGGTTCTCAGCAAACATTAGCTCAATGACAAGATGCAGTCAGAAAGACAAACAAATCTGATCATTAGTATTACATGCAGTTTAGCTTACTGTAGTTTTCCTAGATTATAGAAAATTTAGGAAAAAACTGGAAGGGAGCAGCAAATTGAGAAAGATTAGTAGGATATAGTAGTTTCTATACTTGGAAGGGCTCTATAGTCTCAAACAGTTTAGCAGTGGGGAGGATATTACCGACATCTAGAAGTCCATTTGGAAAAGTGAATAGGAACATTGTTTTTTATAGCTGGAGAAGAAGTGGTCACCCACTGAAAATATTGGATGCCAGGTATAAAACAGATGAGAAAAGCACTGTCTTTTCTCACTGAATGAAATAGTGGAATTCATTGATGATGGGTAGCCAAAAAAGAAAAGTATCTAAAATGATGTTAGAGAAATCAATGGATGATAAATCCATCATTGATTTAGACATTGCTAAATCTCACATTTTTCACTGTTCAGCTCTTGAAAGGATCATTCTGCACCTACACTTTTCTCCAGTAACACATGTCAGGTCACATTAAGAAAAAAGGTACTTGATTAAATGAAGTTTTACTCAAATAAATTACAGTTACTTTTGTATTCTGATGAATGTAATAATTTGCAATTTTCAAACAAAAAGTTTTCAGTACTTTTCTGTCATTTAAAAACGATAACTTTTAATCACAATTTCAGGAAGGGGAGGTAGAGAAATGCTGGGGTTTTTTGGCAAAAAATTGTGTTTTTCTCATAGCCAGTGTAAACTACTTGCTAGTAGCATTCTGAGCATTTGAACAGAGCAAGTGTTTTAAAAATAGTTTGATACGCATCAACTGTATGCTCTGACTTTTCAAGAATTTTCCTGCGTTTCAGTTCATTAACTAAAATCTTGTTTGCCTTAGTCATTGTAGTATCTTCTATTAATTATATTAAACTACATAAACTGATTCACTCATTCTCTTTGTGTTGAAATAAATGTCCATAGAGCATAATAAATCAAATATATTTCTAAAGAGGGGGGAAAAATGTCTACTATTTTTATTAAAACCCTGGAAGTCAGGAAGGTATTGTTTAACCAATGTCAGCCACATCAGTTCTTCTGCTGTGTAAGAAACCACTAAAGGACAAGGCATTGATCCTGTCTGTCCTTAAGGGAGTGGTAGATAGCAGCTCTGTCTCTAGAGGAACTCTTCAGATGGGCAAAAGACAAAGGAATGAGATGGATTTTCCATCCAGCCAATCTACTGGTGAGGTACTCTAGAAGGGCCTGAAATATCTCAGGTATGTATTCATACTTTTGCTCTCTCATGGCAGTTATCTTTCTTCTTCATCATCCTTAATTGTGTCTATCAACAAGGACTATGTGGAAAAATGTCTCTTTTTTTTTTAATGTATACATCATGAGGATTATGTTTTGAAATATTTCCCATTTCTCACTCTCTTTCATGTCAATTTTAGTAACCAAAATAACTGAGAAAGAATATTGACAGAAAGCAATCAGATAAAAACAGAAAATGCAACAGGATGTAATGCAAAAAAAAAAAAAAAAAAAAAAAGGAATATAAGCTGGAAAACCTGAAAAGTTTCAGCATATATTTTTCTTGTTGTCCTTAACTGCTGAACTTTATCTGTCAGTGAAATAAATGAATAAGTTTTCTTCATCTCTAGTGACTGCAATCTTATCTCACCATAAGATTAAATTCTGGCATCATAAATCAACACTTAGAATTAACATTAGGAGTCTGCCAACCAACCCTAGAAAATGTCAATTGATTATATTCTATTCCTAGGTCTCGATAATTGTAATTTGTCCTATGTATATGTATTTTATATTTCAATGTATTTGTTTAAACAGGATGACAATCACAGTAGGAATTACCTACAAAGTTCAGGGGTAAGATGGAAAAAGAGTGAAGTCATGAGTCAGCCTCAATTTTAATAGCTTTATCTCTTTTTTATTTCTTGTTCTTTTTTTTCAAACATGGAAATGGGTTTTGTTGAAGGTTTTGTTTTTAAAGTACTCAAAAAATTTCCACTAGCATAAACAGCTTCCCACTGGCTTGTTCTAGCTCCAAAATCTTATCCTTCCTCAGCCACTTATGATTCAGCTTTGTGTATTGATGCACACTGTAGACTATCCTTCAAGATAGACAACGTGGGGGTGGCTGGTTTATAAATTGTAATTCTTGTGAGTTACTCCCTCCTCTTTAGTGATATAGGCTATTTTGGGATTTCTCTGCCTTGGGACATGTACATTTTCTCCCCATTTTCTCAGGCACAGGGACAGCAAGAGGTAAGAAATACCCAGGCAGAGGCAGAGAGAAAGTTGTTTGTCATCCTTTGGGCCTTGTCAACTGCTGGCACTGCCTTGCTCACTTCTGCAGAGCGAGCACATGGGGCTCATAAAATCTGCTCCATGGAGCAGTTCAACAACTTGCAAATCTGCAACAGACTCATGATGTAGGCATGTTAATGCGACCCTGCTTTTGGCAATTGGGTGCTAGGAAATTATCACCCTCCTGCCCACTTCCTTTGAGATCAGTATTGATGTACTTCACTGCCTGTTCCCTCACAAGGACAAACCTAGGACTGGACGGATGGAGGAAGACAGAAAACAGAGCTAAATGTTGTGTGCCAGTCATCCTGTACCTGCTAATGACCCTGAGGTTTAGACAGGGGAACTCAGCTTACTTTAGTGGGACTTTAGTGGTGTGCACACTATGAAGGACAAAGGCATCCCAGCAGGGTGACCACTTCAGGCATGACCAGCTTGGCCACCAGCCCCAGACATATACCTCACCCTGGAGAAATCCTGTGACATAGTAAGGCACAGCTGGAAAGACATACTGGGGTAGATTAAGAGCAGTGGCAAAGCTTTGAATATGGTCCCATGAAACGCCTAAATTAATAGCCTACATCCTAACAAGCCTGTACCTGATGAGCACTGTGCAGAGGCAGGTGCGTGCATGTTTTGGTTCTGTAATTGTTGTTTGTGTTGTGGATTATTTATTGTGATGCAAGTAATTACATCTTTGTACTTTTTCTATGGCTTAGAAACTTGTTTTTAACTATACTGCTATATTTTTATATGAATTGAATAAAAAGAAGTCAGAAGGAAAACAGTTAAGGGAATAAGTAGTGTGCTTGTTTTGTCTTTCTATTTTGGTCCCAAAGTTGTACACAGAAATTAAGAACAAAAAGTTTGCGTATCTGTGCTTGACCGTCAGTTCTTCCCATTCACTCATCTCATATATCACCCACTAATCGACTTACCTTACATTCAGATCTCCTTAAATGAGCTAACAGCTCAGTATTTCTTGCACTTATAGACAGAAAAAAAACCAAGATAATCTCTGTGTTGTTGCAATCAGCTGCAGTGAAGCTTCCTATTGTCTTTTCACAAAGTTTATAGCGCCCCGGCTCAGAAAGGT
The DNA here is from genome assembly GCA_013397935.1 of Dasyornis broadbenti. NCBI lineage: Eukaryota > Metazoa > Chordata > Aves > Passeriformes > Dasyornithidae > Dasyornis > Dasyornis broadbenti. The sequence goes on from VZRN01003869.1 coordinate 150,050, forward strand.
CAGATTTATTGTCGCCTGTTTTACAGGCGTGTGAATTTATGAGCGTTCAGCTCCGAGGCCTGGTATAAACATACCAGCATTGTCTTGTCACATGATGCTGCCCACTATTTTGGAGCAGAAGTAACAAAGTGTAGCACAGAGGACTTGTACAGCTTTCAACAAGCTAGTACAAGGACGACCTGCTCTACTTGTGTCTGATGATGCAAGCAATGATGGATAGGATGGTCTCACGGAACTTAGAAAAGGAAAACTTCATAAGAGAGAGAGATTTTATAAGCTTGAATTATGACAAGCCTGTGATTTCAATCTTTGTCTAGAGAAGTTTTTTACAATTAAAGTAGTGAATTGCTGCTGACTTCTCTCTCTAAAACAATGAATTTATTTATAGTAGTTCAGGAAATATTGTGTAGAGGGGGGTTTTTTTGGATGCAATATATATAGCCTTAGATGAGTTTTGGTAAAGTCACTCTATGAAAAGATATTAAATAAACTTAGTAACCAGGTAATGAGAGATAAATTTTTAAGTGGATCAAAAAATGACTAGGAAGTAAAGGTATGACTAAATTGGTCATTTAACCTTGCTGTCAAAGGATCATTAACAGCATGACCAGAAAATTTTAGGGCAACTGATGTTCAAAACATAGCTCTGGAAAGCTGTCAAAATATATTTCTATTACCATTTACATAGCTACATTAATTCTTTAAAATATTAGCATGTCTCTACTGTATTCAGACAAAATTTATCTGTCTTAATGTCACTTGATATCTTTCACAAAGGTTGTGGCAGCCTAGCAATGTGGAAACATGAGAGCAATTTAAAATCATAGAATCAGAAAAATGGCCTGGGCTGGAAGACACCTTAGAAATCATCCAGTTCCTGCCCCCTGCCGTAGGCAGGGATGCCTTTCACTAGACCAGGTTGCTAAGAGCTCCATCCAACCTGGCCTGAAACACCTCCAGGGATGGGGCATCCAGGGATGGAATTGGAAACAGAGGATTTTTAAGGCCCTGTCCAACCCAGACCATTCTATATTTCTATGAAATCACCAATGAGTAAATAAAATCATAATGGGCAGTTTAGGAGAGGTCCAGTTTAAAGCAACATGCACTTTCAGTTACTTAAATCCTTTGGTGTGATCCTTAAAGCATAGATTAAAGTTCTGACCTAAAGGATGGAGGAGACATGACTGTTGAGCCACATTACTGATTGTTCCACATACCTATTTTCAGTGGTGTTATTAGCAATTGCTTCAACTATTGTCTTCATAATTTATCTTTTCAATTTATTGAGTATTTTGGTTCTGATTTAACTTTTCTTACAGACACTGGTATCCTATCCCAAGGAAAAAAGTGTCAAGCTGAGGTAATCTCTTTAAGAAAAACATGAGGGACAGAAACATCATTTTCTTTTTGCTTGTTTTTTGGCATTAGTGCTTGCAAGTAAAACGAAAGACTAGACTTGAAATTCAAGGCCAGATCTGAGGAGATGGTGGGCCCTTGCGTATCCCAGTGGCTTCAGTGAGATCAGTGGATTTCAGGACTCATCCCCAAGACTCTATTTGATGCATTGTTTTTGTTTTGGTATAGCTCTGCTAAGGAGTAATCCATTGAGAATTTACTGCCCTTTTGGAGAATACTCCTGGTTTCATGTACATATTTGTCATTTTTTCTCTTTGGCCTTGTCAAACTGAGCATGTTATTTTGTTGTTTGATAAGACATATATCACTTTATGAATTAACCATTTATACATGAACCAGAATATAGGCTGAAAAGTATAGATAGGGCCTTCTTCCAGCAATACTGTAAAAGAGTTCATATATTTTTATCATTTCACCCCTTACCCAAGGCCCCATTAAAGGAACTAGTCCTGAAATATTTCATAGCGTTGACATTAAAACTGTCATCATTCTTCAGGGCTAACACAGTGGGGGAATAACTTCTCAGCAGTCTGCCAGTCTGGGGCAGGGGGGTTAAGATTTTGTTTTCTGAAGAGTAGAAAGGAGCTATTTCTTTGTTTGTTTGTTTGTTTGTTTGTTTAATCAAAGGAAAGTTAAGTTCTGCAAAAGCTGGTGAGACTGTCCAGTAAGCCTTGCATTACTCTGTGTCCTATTTACAAGAGGCCAGCAGATAGAAAACATGACAAAAAAACCTCACCTAGACAAGTCAGCGTTTTGACTTGCACGAACACCATTAAGGAGACTGGTATAAGTCAGAAGGGTAGCAACAGAAGAAGGGGTAATATGTCTAAACCTCTTTTTTAGTGTTCTTTCTTCCCTATGCTACATGTATGCAGATGATTCCTGCTGTGGATAGGGATATTCTGTGGAAAGTCTCAGTTACTTAGTGTTGATCACTAGCTCTCAGTCTCACTGGCATTTTCCAAGGTATTCAGCTGTAAGTTCCCATTGGCCAATCCTAGACTGATAGGACTAGACCAATAACATGTGTGTAGAATTTCACGTCTTTTAAAATATTTCCACATTAAAACACTTTGAAGAATTCAAGATTATCTCCTCAGAATATTTATAAGACAGATTCATGGGGGAATTCATCCTGTTCTGTGCAATAGTAGCAGCACAAAGCAGCCTTAAAGTCGGCTTAGGCATCTCTTTGAGGATTTCTCTGATGTACAGAAATCCTGTAGTAATGGCTTTTTCCCTTTGCCTCACTGCAAGTTCCACTTCAAAGATGTTTGGATGGTATGACTACTGGAGAGGAACTTACTGCAAGTTTCTGTGACCCAGGTATTGTCTACCATCATCAGAAGGACTTCTTGGGGCTCTTAAGAATCAGCAATACCTCAAGGTAGCCTTGAAACTACTTTAAATTACCATGAAATCCAAAGGTCAGCCCCAGGATCCTGAGGTTCGGAGATGTGCTTCCCCTCCTATCATTTTCCCTAGAACTTGTTCCATATTGCCTCCTTTTCTTGAGTCATAGCCCAGTGATTCTAGTTTAGTTGTGCACCCTGATAGTAGACAGACTTTTTTCTTCCATCATCAGTGGAGATGCAGAGTGATTTTGATTAATGACTTCATTGTCCCCAGCCAGCAAGAGACTTGCCTTTTTCAGTTTGCATCAGAATGGATGCTGAACACTGTAAATCTCTAACTGGCAGTAGATTTCACCTGCTGAGAAGGGAAGAAATTAGTGAGGAAAAAAAATGGTCACAAAATAATACTGATTTACTCCAACTAGAATGTCAGTGGATGCAAAAAATTTCCTAAACTTCCCCAGACTTTCTTCCAAAGTCTATACATGCAAGAAAGAAACTGTTTATGAGAATCAAAATAATCTTAAGAATCAAGTGAATTACCATTTAATTCTTTCATCTGGCATTTTTCCTGTGTATTTTTAATACGAAGGAGAGTAAAATCAGGGATGAATTTCCAGAGACATTAGCATTAGGGTATTTTCATGCCTGCCCCTACTCTTCTTCCAGTGAGAAGACTGGGCCTGTCTCAGGAATTTTGGGAATACTGGTTTGTTGTTATGCATATAAGATTTTAACATATAATATCACAAGTATTTATTTTAGTCACGAGTCATGACTGGAACTTTTAAACCTCAGCTAGATCTACTTTTCACATCCAAGGACAAACTTCTTGGGGGCATGGCAATCAACAGCAGCTTTGACTGTAGTGACCACGAAATTGTGGAACCTAAGGTAGGTAGGGAAGGAGAGTAGCAGAGTATAGACTCTTCTTCAGAAAAGCAGAATGGTCCACATTCAGGAAACTGTTACATGGGATCACATGGGACACACCTCTGAAGGGTGAAGAAGCTCTGGAAAGCTGACAGGCCTTTGAATAAAATTTCCTCCAACCATAACTATGGATCATCATGCTACTCAGGAAAATAAGTAGGGATATCAGGAGACTAGACTGGCTAAAAAGGGAGCATGTACTAAGGTTCAGTGTAAAAAAAGGTAGAATATAGGAGGTGGAAGGAGGGATAGGACATAAAGGAGGAATTTTTAAACTTTGAGTGTGCAGTGGTGATGTTCAGAAAGCCAAAGCTCACATAAAGTTGATGCCTACTGGGGTCATGAAGTGTAGGATATCCCAGGGTGCATTACGTAACATGTTTACAGCAGGTCAGGGCAGGACTCTGAGACCACACCCAGAGTGCTGAGATGAAGCGCTTTTCCTACAAGGAGCAGGTGACAGATGGGTTTGTAAAACCTGGAGAGGAGAAAACACAGGTGGGATCTCATCCATGTACATAAACACTTTAAGGGAGGGTGTGAGGAAGATGCAGTCAAGCTTTTATAAGCGGTGCCCAGTGACAGGACCAGAGGCAATGGGCACAAACGGAAACTAAGCAGGCTCTGTCTAAACATCAAGAAATACTTTTTTACTCTGAGAGTGACTGAGGACTGAAACAGGCTGCCCAGAGAGGTTGTGGAGCCTCAATCCTTGAAGTAGGTGACCCTACCTAAGCAGGAAAGGCAAGATAAGATGACCCCCAGATCACAGAATCACAGAATATTCTGCATTGGAAGAGATTTACAAGGATCATCGAGTCCAGCTCTCAAGTGAATGGCCCATGTGGAGATCGAACCCACAACCTTAATTAGCACCGTGCTCTGACCAACAACCAAGCTAATCTCAGTTGTTTCCAGCCTCAACCATTCTGTGATCGTGTGATAACAAGAAAATCTTCTGCCACTTGGATAATATAGAGAGTGAAAGAACAGGGAATGTATTTTGAATGGCACCTGAACGGTTGTTATGTTTTTACATGTAGGGAAAGGCCTCCTAGGCTGCCAGAGAGAAAGTTTAGATGGCATTTATTCCTTTGCAAGGTTTTGCTAAATGATAATTGAACTTTGTAAAATTTGGCAAGTTCTAATCATTTAGCCATGTAGTTTATCTAATTTCTGTTTCTAAATAGTGATTGTTGACCACCAGTCTGTAGAACAACCACCAAATTCAGTGTTGCGTTCACTCACGTACTCACTCACATCGCAGTAGTTAAGGTCTTGACACTGTGTAACAAGAATAACACAATCATTACATATATAAATATCTAAAGGCATCTTGTCATTGATTCACCACAAAAATAAATCTGCAACCCAAACTCCGAAATGCTTGTAAGTTGTGCCTATCATGATGCCAGCTAAAGTGTTGTTTCTGGTAACCTGGGGAGTGTATGCTTTGAATTTCATTTGAGTCAGTGAAACTCAAAGATTTGAGGTAGCTGAAACAATTCTGGGGCACCCTTGCTGTCCTCCCTCTCATCTGCGAGAGGCAGGTCATCTGCCCAGCTTCTTGGAAGATACGATGGGAGATGTTGGCTGCTCAGACTGTGATACTGAGCAGCTCTTCAGATTGCTTCAGGGCCCTCAGAGCTTTCCTGTTCCCATTGTTAGGGAGACATTTGAGAGGACAGCCTTGGAGGAGGAGTTTCCTTGCGAAGAATATCCTTGTTGGTTTATGTTCTGGCAGTTGTTCCTGATAGAAACAAAGCCATGCTTGAAAATGCTGAACTACTCCACAAAAATCAATTTTCCTTCCAGCACCCTGCTTTCCTGATGAGAGGGTGCATTCACAAAGAAATTCCATACAATAGAAATGAAGAAAATAATTGTCACAAGAATGACTTTCAACACTTAAAAACTGCTTTCTGAACCTGTTTGAGATAGTCAGCTAAAAAGGTAGTCTTCTTTCATAACTCCTTTATAATAATGCACAGCTGGGTGAAAATTCATCTCAAACAATACTTACTTTTGTCTTTCCTTATTTACCATCATTATCATTACTTTTTACTTTGGTTAGCAGATGTTTCTTTAGTGCTCTGACATTCTTTATAATTTGCATATTTGTTAATTTAACTGGCAGAAAAGTCAACTTACTGTATAATATGCACCTTGTATTTAACACTTATATATGTGGCATATGTAACAGGAAAAGATCTTCTGATATCCTCAATACATTTTTAATGCACAAATTTAACGTACTTTTTAAAATTCATGTATTTGGGTTTTTCTTTGTGCCGTGCAAAAATGTCTGATTATTTAGAGCACAGCTCATATCCAAGGAGGAATCATTTTGAGTCTACAGTATAAACTCATAGCATCCAGGAAGTGGCTAAGATGAACAAATCAGTAATTAATTGGGCATTCATTCCAGTGACCTGTCAGCATTCAAATGCTTTAATTAGATGGAGAAATGGAGGCAAGTAATGAGGGCCAAATCTGTATCCTTTTGAATACAGTGGCAAAACATCCACTTGCTGCAATAAGATTTAGTCCTAAATGCATGACAGCACACTATAGAAGATGTCGTCTTCACCAACTGTGGTTCAAGTGTATAATTCTGATAATGTCACTGGCATTGTATCTTTCGTTAAGGAAACAATGATGCTCTTAGGAAGCTTTTTGTCTGCTCATGCATACAAAACAGGCAATTTTCATGAAGTATTAATTGCAAATTATCTAGTATAAATGAGGGTCCCAAAAAGAAAAATCTACTTTATACTGTATCTGCTGTTTATTTCATTATTAGTATTCATTGTTTTGCTTATGTGGTACAGTTGAAAGGAAACACCATCTCCTGTGTCAAGGAATCATACTTTAAATATGCAGGTGTATACAGACCTGGAGGGTTTTTTCTATTCCCAAGCTTTTTCATAAGTATTCAAGCATATATGTGTCTAAATGTACACCAGAAACATTTGTCTACCTAAGATTTTCTATGCATATGGGCCAGTTTCAATTTCCACACACAGATAAACCATATAAAAAATTACCACACTAGATTAAAATGTTGGTAATATATTTTAAGTGTTTTCTTTGTCTTCTAAAGGTACTGACTGTAGCTCAACACCTGCTTGTTGCTACCTAGCTAGCCTTAAGTTTGCACTTGAAGAGCAGGTTTGAACTATTTATTATGAAAAACATAGACCAGTTTTGAAAATTGACTTAACCTTTGACATTCTCTCAAGTTAAATGTATATGCTTTTTTTCCAAAAGTGCTTTTAGTTTCACTTTCTTTTTTAAACAAGCCTTCTACTTTACAAAATATGTAATGAAGTTCGCAGCAAAATGCAGTGCACATAGAGGTACCTCCACTACGTTTGAATGAGGAACATACATTCATCCCAGAGAATCACAAGCCTCTAAGAGTCTCCTCCTGGCTGTTAGAAACCACCTTCTCATTTTCTTATTAAAACCATGTATTCATGACCATCTTACACCATTTTCTTCTTGTGCATATAATGTTCTCTTTGCTGTTGCTTAAGTAGAATTTTTCCTTTATGATTTTAAACCCATAAGGAACTTTATGTACAAAACAAAAACATTCTTCAGTAGCCTTCACCTTGTAAGACTAAGCCACTGCAGGTCTCCTGTCAAAAGTATGTTTTCTGCTCTGAATATCCACATGTTCTTCTTTGCTGAACATGATTGAATCAAACTGTATGCAATGTTTAGATGAAGTCCCAGTTGTACAGAAGCACAATACTTCTTGATCTCTCCTGAAAATACCCCATGTGATATATCTGGGGATTTGGTTTGTACTTTTCACAGCCAAGTCAATCTGAAGTTCACAGGTTTCCTGTGATCTACTGATATATCCTATGTATTTCCATCTCCTGTCATTTCAAAATGATGAATTGTCAGCCTATAACAGCGATTCTTGTTATTAGTCCTCAAAGTACATGACTTTGCAATTTGTACAATTATACCTCATCCCCTTTTCTAGTTCACTCATCTCTTCCAATACTATATTCTGATCCCTCTTTAAATTACTGTTTCCAGTGCTTTGTCACTGGCTGTTTTCATTCTTCTTCAAATGACTGACACAAGCCCTCAACCCCTCCCCACCAGATATCTTATACTTTTCCTCATAACTATCTCACTGAAGTAGATCTCTTTCACCTACATTATTTTCCAGGAGAAATGTCACAAGTTGTCTGAAGGATATGGTCAAGCAAACTTTGTAACTGCTTCCAAACATCTGAGTCTTCAAAAATTTTCGTTTCCAGAGTAGTATTTCAACTATATAAACACTAAATTCCTAAGAGAAGAACTTTTGCAAACCCCTTGATACATTTCACTTCTTTCTATTTATAGGATCATTACTAAGATTCCCCCCTTGCATGTCCTTCCTTGGACCTCAGTAAGGTCTTTGATTTGGTTTCTTTTTCTGATCCTTCCCACAAGTGCCTCACATACCTTCTATAATTTTGATGAGAATCACTTTGGGTGCCCTGCACAGTTTTGTGGGGGTTTTTACTTTTTCCATTTCTAAGAGTCACCAGCAGGGAGCAGAACAGCTTCCCACCCCTGCTGAGACCTGGAGTCTCACCACTAGTGCTGCTAAATAAGACAGAGTTCTTCTGACTATGGCAACTTAAAAAGCTCTAGCCAATATGAAGAAGAGATCATTATCTGACATGCATAAAATTCTGGGGCTAAAAAGGATAATAGTCAATATGGTCACCTAAGCCAAACCTTAGATCATGGTGACTGGAGAAGCTTGCCCCAGCAGTAGGACACTGGCATTGTTCCTGAATATATTTTAAGTTTCAAAACATGCATCTGAACTTGTTTTGTTTGACTTTAAAACTGAATAAATCTCTGCTGAGTTCATCAAATACCTACTTAGCACCAGCCCTATTGCCTGAGCAAGCTCACCAGAGTGCAGTGTTTTGTAGCTGCTTATTCAGCTCAGCTGATCTATTACCCTATCTGCTCAGAAATTGTCTAAAAAACTAGAACCAAGAGTTCTTGTGCTCAGTTAACTACTTACTCTAGCAATCTGAAGTTTGATTTTCATTTGTTTTCCACTGAATACCTCCAAATAGTCCTCGAGAGAGCAGGGAAAGTTGCACAGGCTCTCAGTATCTCTATGCCTAACACACACCAAGCTATCACACCATCTCTCAGTCTTGTGGCAGCTGGGAGATTTCCTCTTGTCATCTAGCTCTCTTTGGCAGATTTAGACACAAGATTTTTGTTGCTAAAGTGGCAATCATGAGACTCTAACTCAATGTGCTGGTTTCCCAGGTTCCATTTATCATTAGATGACATCTTTTGACAGGGTTTGCCACAATGTCTACATCGGCCCCAGCAAAGGAGGTTTTCCTTGTTGTAATTCCACAAGATACCAGTGATGGTCTGAAAGTCTTCATGTGAAATTATGAACTGTATTACTCCACGATGAGTGCACAACACGTACTGCCAAGGAAACCCTGTAGTGACTGTATTATTCACAACACCTTTTCTTTCAATCCCTAGAAAGTGACCAGCCAGCTCCTTGTATCAAGAAACACGCAGAAAGTGTTGTGCTCCTTTGCGTCTGATTTTTTGGCTTTGTGCCAAGCGTAGGAATCATCAAGACAATGCCATGTTAGTGCTGAGGTTTTTGATGCCACAAATTCTGACCTCAGGTGTTTGAGACCCTAGTGAGAGCTGAATCCAAATCATCCCTTCACCAGCCATTCCCTTGACCCATGTAGATCGTTGGCTTAGACCGATGGGTATCAGCATTGTATCAAGGCTTACCCAGCCCACTCATCATCCACATAATTGATTAATTTTATCCTTCTTTGCTGCCTTATCTCCAGGTACTTCTCCTTCGAGAGCCTGCTAGCTGCTCTAACCCCACCCGACTTTATGAAACTTCATCTCCAATACACAAAGGTTTTAAATTGTATTCAGATGCTGTTTTAAAATGGGTGTGTATTTAATGCTTCTGGTTTGTAGATTAAGCTTTGTTCATAAACAGCTTAAGAAAGATGGAACATGCCTGAGCCTTCAGGCAGTCTGAAATGAGAAACAGGGTTGACCCTATCACCTCTGTTTTAGGACTGGTATCACCAATGGTTGGTCTGCAAAGATTATGTCCTCAGTGGGGTCATCCAATAAAACAGCTTTTCTTGATTCTCCACCTAGTACATCTTACAGCATGACCTCCAAAGTGAGCAATACATGGATAAATGCAGCAATCATTGCAGGTATAATCTCCAAGTACTTGCTTTTGTAGTACCTCCAAGACTGTGTTTAGACACAGATGAGTTTTATTGATCATATGGACCATAATGGTCTCTTCCTTTAGACATTTGGTACATGTACATGTATCATGCTTGCCAGCATCACGACTGTTCAATAAACAAGTGTTTTCTTTGCTTGCCAGAATTATGTGTTTATATCACAAATTTTCATTCCCTAGTCTGTCCTCCTTCATTCATTGTTCGAGATGTTACACCCAAAGGGTCTGAGGGACCTATTTAATGAGCACAAAAGGCACTGGATGCAAAAATGTCTGCTATTTCTCCTTTGGAAATACGAATTTCATACTAAGTTACAAAATAATTACTGTAATATTTATATAATTTACTGTCCTTTTTAGTGCCTCTTATCTGAGCATCGAAGTATGACAATGGCTTCCAAATATGAACAAAAAAAAAGAGTTTTCTGTGTGGAGGACTACTGGTGAATCAAAGTACATTATTTTTTTCCAAACATCACTGTAACAACTGTGTTTGTTTTTACCTCTAGCAGTATTTGCCTGAGATTCCTCACCTCACTGGCAGGTGTTGATCCAGCTGGGAAAGTGCAAAGATTTTGCTGACTCATTAATAAAGCCAGCTCATTATTTCACTTAGATATAAGAGAAATAAAGAGAAATCATGACAGACAGAGTCGTAAGGTTTGGGTAAGCATGTCCTGAGGGAAAAAGGCACAAAGAAAACCAAATCCAAGCAAAAGTTTCAGGTTGTGGTTTCATAGCAATCCTTTTCATTATGATCTTTGTGCTAATAAGCAAGGTTTATTAATTAATAATCCCACTTGTCTGCACAGAAACATGCATGAATATTTGTCAATATTCTTTTTAATAGCTGCTTTCTCTTTCATGAATGTCTATCAGACCCTCATAATTCTTAGACAACATGCCTGCATCCAGCTTTTGTGAACATGTTAATTAGAAAGCCTGTTCCAGCAGAGTTTCTGAGATGAGCAGCGAACAGTACGCATTCACCCCACCCCCACAGTAGGCCCCCAAACAGCATGGCTTATTCAACAGAAATCATACAGAGAAGAGAGACCAGGTAGATTTGGAGGCTCAGAGCCATAATACAAAACTATAAATCCTGCCTACACGGAGAGCTTAAGCACCACGCTGGCATTCAGTGACAAACAGTGGTCTCAGATCTTGGATTTTATGGTTGCTTGGAGTAGCAAAAGTAGTTTTTTTCATAACGTTGCAAAGAACCTGTTTGGCCACAGCACTTACAAATACACCGAAGTGTAAGCAGAGAGGTAATTCATCCTCTACTTTCCAACATGCAGAGAGGCAGCCTGCCACAGAATGTACAGCTGTGAATTAAGTTTCCTTAACACACGGTAATAATTTGGTTTTATAGATAAAATTTGGTATTATAAATTATCTGCTTCAGCACAATTGCTTTGTTAAGAGACTTCTTGGTTATTAACAACACAGCTAAAATCTTCCCAAGGTGAGGAAGTTCCATGTTCAGTGGGATTGATACCAAGGAAATAAAATCCTGTGAAAATTTGAATAGCTAAATACTGTCTTGTGAAAATACTGGGAATATAAGTGCTTGTAGGATTAAAGGTGGTAGAGCTGTACTGAATATATTACAGTAACTGTATATGTCCTCTGGGATAGAAGCAGTGGTTATACAACCTAAAGAAAGAAATGTGTAAATATTGCTTTATGTAAGACAGTTGTTTATAGTAAGGTAGGATATGAGCTTACCAGATCATGATTTTTTTATGGAAATTTCTCTTTAGGCTTTATGGAAGGCAGGCTAAGACATTTTTGATAGTGTCCCGTTGATTGGAGAGATCTATTGTACTAAAAGTCTTCACATTTGACTCTCTGTTTATGACTTTGATAGAATTATAAACAAAGCTCTATTTCAGACTACAAATAATGTAATAACGAAGTAAAGGAGGAACAGGGAAGCCTCCTCCAAAGACCCAGGAAATAATACCACACTGCAAAGCTCTGCAGTTTGTCATAAAAAGGTCATGTTCCCAAAACAAAAAGCCAAAACCTGACCTAAAAGGACTGAACAGGACTGGACAAATAAGTACAGTCCATTCATAGATTGAAAATTTGTGCTACTGTTTTAAAATCTTTGGTTGAACAACATAAGTTTTTCACAGAGTGGTATCCTGAGCAGCTCCTGCAGCTTGTTTTAAAATGAAATAGGCAGAGAAAGTTGGTGCTTTGCAGAGTTACCTTCATGACATGTGGGGAGAGGCTTCAGTAGCTTGTTCTGCTTTTTATTTCCCTTGGAACCTATAGGGTGAGAGGGCATTGGTTATGTGAGATATCACTAAAGTCATGTTGTTTGGAAATGGGGTTGCATTTCTTCCAATCTGCTGTTGAGAAAAAAATAAATGATGGAAATGTATTGTGTCTCTGATTTAAGGTTTTTCTTCTCCGCTGCTGCTGACATCTGACCCCAGACATCCTTTCCAGCACTTTTCTGCACTATCTCAATATCATTTTCACCTTGTCTTCCTGACTCCTTTCCACAACCTGAGGAGGAACCCAGCAGAAACCATTTTCACATCAGGGCTATCATTCTAAAATCTTCACCTTCTTGGTCATCCATTTTTAAAAATAACTGTTCCCATGAAAAATACAGTTATCAGAACTCCTCAAACATAACATCATTTCTGTCCACTAATGTTTACTCTTTCACCCGCAAGTAATTATTGCATTTTTGTTGTCCTTAAAATTCAATTAAATGAACACTCCCTTTTAAAAGTTTTTGAAAACTCAAATCATTCATATATTTGGAAAGTTACCTGTTATCTCAAAGAGGCATAAGTTTCCCTGAAAATTTCAAAATTTAAGTAAAATTTAAAATCACTTCAAGAATCAATTATTCTCTTTTACAGTTTCGGACACATTTCTTACACCTGTCATGTGGAACACATAGCAGGAAAAGTCAAAACTCCCTATAAAAATATGTGAGCTCCTCTCCCTCTTACCAAAAAAGTGCACTGCGAGACACATCTACTTTTCATTTGTTTTTTGGTTAAATTTTTTAAAATGTCCCTGAAAAAAGATCACATAGTTGGAAAGTTTTATCCTCAGTAATAACGGGTCTGACATTTTTCCATTAGCACTGCTAAGTTAGTTGTCTGGGTTCGGTTAGATCAACATGATTGATCATCACTCACAGAGCCCATCAATATCTTTGTCACGAGAAATGCAAGAAACACTTAAGAGTGTGAAACAATATTTTCTTTATACAATACAATACCTTCATATAGATGCTTGAAATATGGTAACATGAAAAGTATATGTCCCTCTTGTACATTCCCTCATCAATACCTCACCAATACCTCACAATACCTCAACCAAGTCTCACGAAGGAATTCTGGTGAAAACATGTGCTTCCACAAGTTTCACGATTTGGGTTGGGGTTTCTTTCCCCACTGGGACATTCTGAGAGAGTTTCATAGGGTTTTGGGATTTTTTTAAGGCATCTGAGTTTCAAGAAGTGTCCTGAACATGAAGAAAGTCCTACTTCCACTTGTATAAAGGAGTCAGAAGTAGCACAATGGTAATGTGAGAAGAACCTCAACTTTTGCAGGGCATTTTTCATTTTACTGAGAGTGTGAAAACTCTGAGTAAGAATAAGGATGTTTTTGTCTGAAAAGATCTAAAACAAGAAGTAAGTTTCATACATAGAACTTTTTCCTAGAAATTAGGGCAGTGTCTGTTTGTATTATTTGTTTGCCAGTTTATCTTGGTTTAGTTTGTTTATTTCAGATGGATTTCATTTGGCTAGGGATTTTGGTTTGATTTCCGTTGCTTTTCTCCCTCTTGTACAGGGAAAGATTTTACTTGGACAGTGGTTGGTTGCTCTTTTTCTTCATGCCCGTAATGTTTTTTCTTATGATCATTTTCAGAAAAAAAGAAAAAATACATCTTTGGATTCTGATTTACTCTTGCCCCTGTGACTTACCTGGGCACATTTCCATGCACATCCAGAAAGGAGGGAATCCTTATTTCTGGGTTCCTACTGCATCCCCATTAATACAGCAATACTTTAACACAATGACAGAAAAAAAGAACTTTTCTTTTATTGAACTAAATGCTGGTTTTACATAAAATAGACTATAATTCAGAGTCTGTAATGTCTACTGAAAGGTTAGGCTCGTTACCATCCAAATAGGCTGAGCTAATAAAAATTATATTTGTTACAATCCAAATAGATTAACCAGCCTTAAGGGCTTAGCTATGTATCACACTTTTCAATTTTCTTATAATTAAATTAACATAAAACAGACTTGACAAATAAATGACTGTATCAGAAACAGTTAAGCTCTATTTAACCAAAATAACTGTTCTATTTACATATACAGCAACCTGTGTCTATTTTGGGAGCTATAGGAAGCCTATCTAGTTAGCAAATCCTTGGGCACGCACAAACTGCCACAGACTGTTAAGATTGGTCCCAGACTTTCTGTGAACCACATATATCCTACAGGATAGATTTTGTGGTTTAGTTTCTGCACTCACTGTTGTTTGTCTCCCATCAGATACCTCCTCTGATGCCCTGTCACATCTAAGAAATGCCCTTGAAAGAATTCATATGAGAGTTTAGGTTTATTCACTGACTAGCCCTTTTGACTAAACTATTTCGGTAGGATTACTTATAGAATCATAGAATCCTTTAGATTGGAAAAGACCTTTGAGATCATCAAGTCCAATGATTAACCTGGCACTGCCAAGTCCACCACTAAACCGTGTTCCCAAGTGCCACATCTGCACATCTTTTAAATAACCCCAGGGGTGGTGACCTATATACTTCTCCAGGCAACCGGTTCCAATGCCTGACAAGCCTTTCAGGGAAGAAATATTTCCTAATATCCAATCTAAACCTTCCCTGGTGAAACTTGCAGTCATTTACTCTCATCCTATCACATGTCACTTGACAGAAGAGTCTGACCCCTACCTGGCTACACCCTCCTTTCAGGCAACTGTAGAGAGATAAGGTCTCCCCTTGGGCCTTCTTGCAGACTAAATAAGCCCAGAGAAGAGGGGTTTTTGAAACCAAGCACGTGTGTAAGTCTTTTCAGGATAGTGATTTTAGTCTCCTCACCACATTTTCCACATCCCTACATACATCTATTGCCCACATATCAAAGCTGAAATAAGGTCTCAGGTAGCATGTCTTGGATGATAACGGGACTCTTTAATAATTTTAGCAGTTCATTAATGAAGGCTGCATAATTTACTCAGCAGCACCAACCTTCCTAAAAACACTGTGGCTGTCCATAAACTATGTCTCTACCTATTAACTTTCTGGCCTTCTTTTCCCTCTCTTCCATTCCACTGTAAATCTTGAAACCATAATACTCAGAACCTTAATTTTCACCATGTCTCCTACTTACCGCTACAAAGAAAGAATGACATACAAATAACACTCCAGCTTATAGTCTCCTCTGTGGTTGCCCCTTTGGATGAGAGACCACAGGCATAACCTTAGTGGCTGGCAAGAACACAAATATGAGATGGTGGGTCAAGATAGTAATTTTCTTTCTTGTTCCACATGGCAGGGTGTTTGGTTGCATAGCTGAGGAAGGTTTTCCCTTGAGGAGTGGTGTTGGAAAGACTTTCACAAAAGTTTTGTTTCCCTTTCTACCATGAATATTAAAAACTCAGTATGACCTGGCATTTAAAAAAAAAAAAAA
>VZRN01003869.1:171752-181752 GCA_013397935.1 Dasyornis broadbenti
GGGGGGGGTAAAAAAAATGCACAGGAATGAGAACCAAGTCTTACTAGGATTTAGGAAGTCTCAGAATCTGAACGTCTGCAGATACTATGAACCTTCTAAAGGCACATTGTTTCAAACACCATAGAAGTATTTTATTGGGCATTCCTGTCTCGCCTGAACTGGTAACAGAAAATATGCACAGGACGGATCACAGGAGGTGGAAAGAAGGAAGGATTATTCGCAGCTAATCTGAGTGGCTCAATTTTTTGCAAAATACTTTGGTGGGTTCTAAAATTTATGGATGTTTTCTAAATTTTATTTCTTTTGAACTTTTAACAAGCAAGGAAAGATCAGGTTTTTTAATATGCATTTTTATCATAATAATAGATATAATAAGAAGCAACATCTGATGTCAATGTACATTATTCAGAACATTAGGAATTATCACAGAACAGTCTATTACAGAATGGATTTCAAATTAATTTCAGAATAGAGAACTTGAGGAAAACTGCTAGCACCCTAAAACAGAGGTGGGTAAGATCAAAAGGCATTTCTTAACATCGCATTTATGTCTCTGGCCAACAGAGTAGTATTTCCCTGGTACAACCAATGCAGTGCCAGTGACTTCAAGTTGCAGCCCATTACAGCATTCCCAAGCTCAAATGGCTGTCATGGAATATGACACACCACAAATATGCATAGAATTCACATGAATATTTTTCTCATTGCTACTTCACTTCATCACTACTCACTTCACACAGATAATACCCAGCCTCAATCCTTGCCTATAATCAGCAGTTAAGACCCAGCCCGTGGTGCTCGTATGCTGATCACAAGAGCTGACATGAGTAAAGGGTGGCATTTCACCTTGAAATCCCATTTAAGAACATGAAAATAGGGGGTCTAGTGTTGAGAAACCTGTGCTATCCTGTTGCCACAAACAAGACGGGTCTTTGTTGGACTACCCCATGCTGAATTTGGCCCAGGCAAATTTGCATCCTCTCTCAAGCACATCCAGGTGAGATGAAAACCATCCCTGCTCTCCAGGGATCCTATGGAAGGAGATAGCTAGCACAGTGAAAAAAGAATTCAAAACAAGTAAAGCTAGCACAAATGTTATCTGTTTGCCTAGGCAGGCCAAATTTAAGAGATATGACTTGCCATCTAGACCCTGCTGTTCATCATGTCAAGTCAGACTCAAGAGCCGCTGGTCAGGAAATCTAAGGTATTTATTGTTTTGCTGGTGCCTGCAGCAAGCATGCCCTGTGGCTAACAAACAGGGTTCAGTTTTCAAAACCATTAAGTGTGTGAATAAGCAGAGTATTTTTGAGGGGAAAGTTGATCTAAAACATAAAGTGAAAATCTGAAGCAAGGACGGAACTCTCAGAGAGTGACATTTGATCTCTCTTAAAATTACTAGAGTATTTCAGAGAACACTCTTTGAACAGGATAGTCCAAATCCAAAAGTCTCTGTTAGCATTCAGTAATTAAATAGATCAAGTTTAAATTGTTTTAAATCTGCACTTTCATTAGTTCTCTCCTGAAGTAACGGTGGTTCTGATATTGAAAATATAGCATCAACACAGTTCTGGGGTTCTTCCCTGCAGCCAGAAGGCAGAAGGTGAAGAGTTGAACACAGGAGAAAGAGCATTTGGGCCTGGATTTCATTTCTTTAAGAGCTGCAAAAGAAACAAAGAAAATATGGTGATTAGAAACCTGGAAGTCAGGGGCAGGAGCACACAGGGAGGTATTTAAGACTACGTTTATATGGAGGTGAAAAGAGTGGTGGATTAGGGAGGCAAAAAGAAATAAAAAATATCTTCTGAGGGTTCAAGGGCATCTGAGGGGACAGCAGTAATGAAAAGCAGGATACAGGCTGGAAAGGGCAAAAAGTGAGCATGGAAAACTTAGGCTTCTAAGAAGTTGCACTGGGAGATGCACTACCAGACATAATATGGGTTGGTTGGACCAAGGGAAAGTGAAAAAAAAACCCTTTTGGGAGGTTGTAAACAGGATCTAAGGACTCAGAGTTGCAGCAGGGGCTTTATTAGCAGAAAGCTTGCAGCATGCTTGCCAGCTCCAGGAGACCTGGCTGCAGCACTGAGGATGTACAGACTTCTAATAAGCAGAGAGGGAGCCTGTGAAGAAAAGCTCCTGGTTTGCCTTGTGCCTAGATTAGGTGCTCCGTGTGCTCTTCTTAGCCTAAAGCCGGTTCCCTGCGTAAGGACATCACAGCACCATGACCGCAGAAGGCTGAAGACTTAACCCAGATTTTATTCAGCAAGGATTGTTTGATAGCACAGCCTCCCCTGTGGCTGCAGCTGAGAACCGAGCTCTGCTCCTGCAGCCGTGCACCGAAGGATTGATTCTGCAAGCTGCTGAGCACACATGGGAACCCTTCAGCCCACCTGAGTTCAGTGGGGCCTGCGAGCACTCAAATCCTTGCAGAAGTGATTGGCAGATGCTGGATGGCATCCTCAGAGAATAAATGTTGCTGGATGTTCCTTCCCCTCCGTATTAGTAGCAAATTATACCGGCAGCTGTCCAAGATTTTTTCACTCTGACCTGTCCCATTCTTAATCAATTGCTGATACGTGTGTGTGCAAGAGGTGAAAAAGCATATTTGTTCCTTTCCTTTTGAATATGGAGCCAAGAGACAAAATTAAAGTGGGGGGAGGAGGGGAAGGGAAAGGGAGAAGAAGGATTCACAAAGACTCTTGCAAATAAAATCCATTGATTTACATGGCTTTTTGCTAAATCACAAATATCTAGTTAGATCTAGAGTAAGAATTTATTCACAGAAATGCTCACAAAAAGCAAAGCAAATCCTACCATGAATAAATATTCATGGGACTATTTGCACTGGGAGAGCTCCCCTGGCTATTCTAAAAGCTTTTTTTTTTTTTTTTTCTTCCCTGTATTGTGGCTGGAAAGGCTAGAATTAAGTAGTTTCAAGAAGTGAAAAAGGAACATGAAGTAGTAGTCAGAGAGAAGTGTATTTGCTATTATCACAGCCAGGATCAGTGAAGCTCTTCATCAGACAGATGACCATTCTACCTTACAACAGGTTTGCCTTCAGTCATGAGGCTTAAAACTGATTGTCCTGGGGAACAGGGCACAAGTACCTTACCTGCCTACGTGGAAATGGTGGTGGTGTTTACCACATGCCTGAAAAGCTAGCGGCACCCAATATACGGTGGACACTTCATCCTTTCAGTGTACAGTTCCAGGAAAAACAACAAAACTGAGAACCAGTGCTTACTTGACTTTGTTAATACTTTTATTTATTTATTTTCTTTCCAGTTTTTCACCTTTGGTGTATCTCCCAAGACTGCGAGCAGGATACATAGTGCTTCATATTCCGAGTGCTGAGGCCTATCTATCAAAAGCTGACTGGAGTGGGTGGTGAAATACAGTAGGAGGTGGCTAGCTACACAGTTGTACTATTAAATTACTGTCTGTCCAAGGAGAGTAATCTCTTGTTTCAGCAGCAGGTACTACTACCAGAGACTGTAAAACCTCAAGCATTCTGAAATAGGCTGTCATATGGAGCACCATAAATTACATCAGTCAAATATTCCATCATTCATTCTCTCCACGGTCTTACAGTGGGATGAATAGTCTGCTCAAGGGAGAAAAACAACCACCAACTTTCTGATTCCTTTTCTATTTATTTTCTGGGAGAGCTTCGGGGGCCACCTTCCTATGAGAAATTTTAATTAACCAGAAAATATAATTTTCCATTTGTGTAGCTGCAGCTTTCAGGGCCACACAGGCTGCTCCCCAAAATGCAGCAAAGGTGTGGGATTTTCTTTTTCTCAAACTGCAGCTATTGTTATCCACCCTATTATTAAGAAGTTTAAGAAATGCAGCATCAATGACTTCCTTTTCATCTTTGTGGAGTGGAACATTTGACAGTAAGTTAAAATCCTAAATAAAATATGAAAGCTGCCAGCACATGCCAAAAGTCTCTCGGAGAGCATATATGAAAAGTTGCTCCTAAGACGCAAATGCCACTAATACCATATGAAAATTGCAAAAAGGTATATGAAAGTCACTAATGTGACATGAAAGAACAAAAGTCTTCAAATTATGTGAAAGTTGCTGTTACGATATGTTACCCTTACTGTTCTAGTTACTTTCTATCCTCTTATTAGCAACTTCCATTTCAAACTAATCTTTGATAAAAGTCTTATTATGTTAACAATTTTCCTTAAGTATCAGAAAATTGTATTTCCCATTGCACTGAGTGAAGTGTGACCTCATTAGCAGACTCTTGTATTGTTGCATGACTTATTACTCCTTTTCCTTCAGAAAATACATGCATTCCTGCAGCCACATTCCCTGCTTGCTTTGTCTTTATAAAGAAAAGTGCACGCTGACTATGCCTCCCACAAAAGTTTAGAAGCAGACACAAAATAGTTTTTTGGAATGGAGATTTCCATCATCTGTACCTCTCCGTCCACATTGCTAGCTGTAGAGCTGTTTAAAGGTATGAATACCAAGTCTGGGAAGAGCCATAATTTTTAGGAAACCCTATCCAAATTAGAGACTGAGCCCACAATAAGATGCCATGTGTGTTTGAGTTCTCTTTTCAGTAGAGAGCTGTGGTGCAGGGTTTAAATCCATATTTGAGTAGAGGGGGTGCATTTTTACTAATCCTGTACAGACAATATTCAGTAAATCCCTACTTCTGCAATCAAAGATGAGTGTCCTTGTGAACCCCTTGAATGACAGTGAGACCTCATGAATGCATAAGAGCGGGGCAGCACGAAGCTGAATTCGGGGTTATTAGTACTTCAGGGCTATTCCTCTACAGATCAGAGACTGTGAAAGTGTCAAAGCTGAAATGATCTAGAACACAGACATAATATACTTTGTGTTTTATGGGTCCACTGATTTTGAATATATTTTCATCAGCCATGAATCTTATTTCTTCTTTTCTTTCCAAAATCTTCTGTGAAGGTGATGAAATGCATTGCATTGCTAGCTCGAGCTGCTGAAGTCCTGTATTTCTCCCATGTAACTCATGCAAGCAAAACACCAGGTCAAGCACGCTATGAGAGGGTCAGGATGCTAATAGGAGATGAAAACATGAATAGATGACAAACATTTGTCGTGCAGATTTCCTGGCTCCATATGTAGGCCAGACCTGACCTCTGCAAACTGTGAGGGGGTGGCTGCATTCCCTCACAGTACAGTACTCAGTTTGTATGGCAAGCTTGGGAAAAAAGGTACCTTCCACAAGTGAAATGGCTGTTGAATACCATGTGGCAAAGCTGTGTCCCAAGATGCAGCAAGTTACTGAGTGACATTAAACATTACATCCTTTTCGCAGTTTCTCCTTATATTTGATTTTGATAGTGGGAAACTACAATTAACACCATAAATAGACTAGTTACTAGTGACTGTTCCTAAGCAAGAACCTATAATTTTTTCCCACCAGACCCTTCTCCTTCAATTATTGGTCAGAAGATAATGTAATCTGTACATTAAATAAGAGTTTGAATATACTAGTCTGGTGGGTTGACCCTGGCCAGATACCAGGTACACACCAAAGCCACTCTATCACTCCCATCTTCAGGGAAAAGGACAGGGGAGAGGAAATATTACAAAAGTCTCCGGTATTAAGAGAAGGACAAGGAGAGATCATTCACCAGTTACCACCCAATGGACTCAACTTGGAGGAATTCGTTTAATTCATTAATTGTCTAATCAGAGTAAGATAATGAAAAATAAGCACAAATCTTATAAACACTGTCGCCTCATCCCTCCCTTCTTCCCCAGCTCACCTTTGCTCCTCATTTTCTCTGTCTCTTCCCCCAGTGGCACAGGAGGACAGGGAATGGGGGCTGCTGTCAGTTCATCACATCACAGTTCAGCAGCATCTCTGCTGCTTCCTGCTCCTCAGAGGAAGGACTCCTCATGCTCTTCTCCTCCAGTATGGGATCACACCCATGGGAGGTAATTCTCCATAAACTTCTCCAGCATGAGTCCTTCCCACAGTCTGCAGTTCATCATGAATGCATCCAGAATGGGTCCTTTCCAGGTGCAGTCCTTCAGGAAAAATTTACATGTGGGTCCCCCATGGGGTTGCAAGTCCTGCCACCAAACCTGCTCCAGCGTGGGCTCCTTTCTCCATGGAGCCACATGTACCACCAGGGACCTGCTCCAGGGTGGGCTTCCCATGGGTTCATAGCTTCCTTCAGCCATCCACCTGCGCTGGAACTGGGGTCCTCCACAGGCTGCAGATGGGGATATCTACTCCACCGTGGACCTCCATGGGATGCATGCCTGACTCACCATGGTCCCCTCACCACAGGCTGCAGGGGAAGCTCTGCTCTGGGCCCTGGAGCACCTTGTCCCCCTCCTTCACTGACCTTGGTGTGTGCAGGGCTGCTGTTCTCATGGGTTCTCACTCCTCTCTTCTCTGAAAGCTGTTGCGCTGTAACTTTCCCCTCCCCTTAAATCCAGAGGCACTACCAGCGTCGCTGATGGGCTTGGCCTTGGCCAGCAGCAGGTTGGTCTTGGAGCCAGCTGGCATTGGCTGCACTGAATACAGGGGAACCTTCTGGCAGCTTCTCACAGAAGGCCTGTAGCTACCCCTGTAGTTCTGTCAGTACCAAAACCTGTCCATGCAAATCCAAAGCAACTGCTAAAAGATGAAGTTATTATTATTTTATATGAAAAAAAAAAAAAAAAAAAAGAAAAAAAAAGAAAGAAAAGAGAAAAAAACAACTTTGAAGCTAATAATCAAAAGATTAGAGAAAGGATATCTTTTAATTAATTTCAAACCCTGGATTGAGTATTAAATAGAAACATGAAAGAAAGATTTCCAATTGGAAGGGCTGGAAACTGAAGAGTCTTCACTCTCTTGAGGATTACCATTTAATTTTAAACATTGATTTAAAATAAATGATGGTACAGTCCCCAAGGAAAGATGTATTTCAGTTGTAAACATAAGAGTGATGTATAATAAATGAAATATATAGCATTCTCCTTGAGGAGTTTTTTTACTTTATTGTGCAATCTTGCTATGGGAATAATTTATACCTTTAACTTGAGTCTCAGACAAAAGCTATCAGGTATCTTTCTGTAATCAGTTTTTCCTGTATTTATTTGCCTGTATTTACATATTTGAAAATTTTTCTGTGATGTCAGTTCTCCTATTAACACCTGTGAGGGCAAGTGATAGATGGGGAAGGTTTACTCTAGATTATCATCTGAATGACAAGGATCTCATAACAGTCCTGACCAAGTATCTCGCCTTATAGAAAACCTCCTATTTCCTCACCTCACAGTCAGTTTTCTCACTTATCTCATCATAGCCAGTGCAGCCTTTCCCATTCATGACTGTGTTTGTCAGCTCTTCACTCCGTTGCAGTCCTCCCATTTTCCAATTTCTTGTTCCTAAGTATTAAGATATATTGTACCCTAGTTCTAGGAGAAGCAGCTTTTCCGCTTCATTTGTTTTGTGTCCTGTCAGCATCTAGGTGAACACAATAATTAATTATGAATAGTTGCTTCAGTACTGCTTCTAGGGATTCTTTTTCTAGGTGTTCCCATTCCGCCTTTATTTTTTTTTTTTTTTTTTTTAATTTACAGAAAAGAAAAGTGACTGCCAGTTTTATTGGGCAAGAGTTTGCTTTAAGTAATTTTCCTCTTAGGGAAAATATATGCTCTATCAACTCAGCTCTTGAGATCTGTTTCTAAGGCTTCAGGGTTTACATTAGTCCAGCTGAAAGACAAAGACGTGTTCAGTATTTAACTGTCCAGACAAGACTCCATTGTCTGATCTTCTAAATCTTACCTTTCCTTAGACTTTCTTTGCTCCAAGAGTGAAAATAGAAACACTTCCTGAGGTGGGTGAGGCACTATGAAAACCAGAACAGGTACTATTTAACGGGTTCTGATAGTTCCCACATTCTATACGAGACCTAGATAGTAAAGTGTGAATGCCCGTTCAGATGGATGACGTCTTCCAACAATACTTGCTTCCTCTGGCCTCTCTTTTAATATTTGCTGTTTTCAGAAGACATCTACTATTTTTTTCTTATTATTTGGATACTACTGCATCTTGTTGTCTGATAGAGAGGTTTTGGACCAAAAGTACTTTATAACTGCAGTTTATTTGACACAGTGCATTGGAAGGTGAATAAAGAGATAAAAGGTGGAGAATATTTCCTAATTAATTACAATATTATTGAATAATTATAATTGTGACATATTACTCAAGGATTAGTCACGTCACCACGGAAATTCTTTTGCACACAAAGCCACATGTGGAGAGTTGCTTTCTTTTAGCTCATTCTACATACTTGGCTTTTGGTTACTTGGCAATTTTGGTTATATGGAGCTCTCAGTGGAGCTAATAACGTGAACAAAATGGAAACTTCCACTCTATTCTCCACACTTGGTCCACTAGACAGCATACTAAAATGTGTTGTGTGAAATATTGACACCATTGGAGCAATAATATTTTCACTGAATATGTGGCTGGAATTAAAAGTGCAAAGAACACGTGTTGCAAGACCCTTAATATATCCCTATCTAAAGACTGATGCACTCATGGAAGTAAAATGTTGCTTCATCACAGCACAAGCTGGGAATTTTTCCCTTTCCCAGCTTTGTTTCTAATAATCTGAGAGACGATGATTATATTTTTTACATTCTTCCCCTGAGTCAAGTTTCAAATAAGTGCATAAATACCTGTCATTCAAAAATCAGCAGATTTGGTGTGTTTGAACAAGCCAGCTCCTTGGATTGGTTATGAGGCCAATCAATTGCTCAAGGATGCTGTGTGGACCTGAGGCCTTACCTTGGTGAAGGAATCCCAGCCTTTAACTCCTGCTGTATTAACTCCAGCCTGTAACAGCTATGTGAGGTATTGCTGACCCGTTTATCAGTCCTAGCCTCAGCCTCAGTGAGAAAATATCTGCCATTCTTCTTTTCCAAAGTTTAATCAAAGCCTTTACATATTGGTCAGGCAGACAAACCTTGCCCCTCAGAGAGACAGTGCCATCTGTCTTCCCCTGGACCCTCTATCCAAGAGCTGGATATGGTCTCAAGCACTACTAACTTTCAGAGGTGTTCAAGGTATCAGCAGGCTCACCTGGGGCAGATGAAGAAAGTGGGTTCACTTGTGCTTACCAAATGCACTGCTTTTTGAAAATTAAAAGGTGGTGGTGAGTTTGTACTTTAATTTCCTACCTCTAGGTATCTTCCAATCAAGGAAGATACATAGAGATAGGAAACTCTCTTCCCTGTTGTGTTTCTGAAGAGACTGAGTTCCCAGCCCAGCACCACTGAAAACAAGAATGAAACAAGTAAATGTCCTAGAGCTGCCATGAGGCGTGCTGATTCAGCATGTCTTCTGTGGCCTGGTCTACATCCCCTGTCTCCTGGCCATTTTCTCCCAGGACACCTCCAGGAGGTGGCAGCAATGGATCTGCTGGCTACTTTTCCCCTGAGATGAAGCACCCCCCGTCCGCCCTCCCCCTTTCCCCCATTGCACACACCCTTTCTCCATTGGGTGCCAGTGAGCGTAGCAAGTCCATGGTTTTGCCTCAGGGGTTACTCAAGCCATTTGGACTTTTCATTACTAGTTAATAATTATGGGAAAGTTCTTTCCAAAGGTAGTTAGGTTTACTGCTCGGTGGCTTCTGTTTTAAGACAAGCACTCTGATAGAAAACACTGCATTATAACTCATGGACACCTGAGTTTCACTGCGGTAATGCATGCACCTCTGCTTTTTACACTGCAGTCCCTACAGGAATGCTCACTACGACAGAATGAGCACTAATGATCAACAATTACATTACTCAGAAGATCTTTTGTTCCATATTAGAGAAAAACCTTATCAAATTTAAACAAATAGCAAAGAAGTAGTCTTATCTCTTTTTTCCCCAAAATCTTTGAATTTTTGTTCTTTTGTTTCAGAAAGTACTGCCCTTACTATTGTTGCAATAGGGTTTCTCTAGTCTGAAAAGTACGCAACAAACTAGAGAGGAACATTTTTAA
>VZRN01003869.1:184252-287458 GCA_013397935.1 Dasyornis broadbenti
T
Organism: Dasyornis broadbenti; assembly: GCA_013397935.1. Lineage (NCBI taxonomy): Eukaryota > Metazoa > Chordata > Aves > Passeriformes > Dasyornithidae > Dasyornis > Dasyornis broadbenti. Next base: position 184,254 of record VZRN01003869.1, read on the forward strand.
TCTGCCAGTAGAGTTCAGTTCCTCAGCTGGAGCTGAATATTTTCTGAAGAGTTGTGTTGGTTTTATGACGTGGAAGTACAAAGCTGAGCATATCTGATCTCAGATTTGGAACTAATTAATTCAAGATCAGCTTCCCTGTGCTTTCTTTCACACATTTTTTATCTATAATCCTTGGGTTACTTGGTTTTGGGGAAGTTAGGTTATTTCTTTTCCTTCTTTTTTCTTCTTTACCTATTTTAAAAAATAAATTCCTTTTACCGCTGCTGGAACAATAAGGAACAGCATAAACAAAAGGTAAACCAGTGGGTCATGACTACACAAATATATAAAAGCTGAGATGATGTCCCCTACACACATGTAAAGCAGCTCCAAGCACTGAGCAGAACTCCCAGTCTGTTGGCTCCACAGGGTACGAGCAAAGCTGGAAAGCACAGAACATTTCCCCATTTCTGTGTTGCAAATCATTTCTGAACCAATGCCACCACTCTGGCTTTTCAGACCTCATCTGGCATTACCAGAGGTTGCAAGACTATGGTAGTATCTAAGACATTAGAAACAGTATAACGAAATGACTACAGATCTTCTTCCTTCAAAAAAGCCAGCAACTACTTCCTAGAATGCCTTCCAGTGCACAATTTAATGGCTTTTTTTTTATTCTGACTTTGAGGTTGCCTAAGGCCCTCATGACCCCTAAGGAGCAAATGCAAATTACTCTTCTCGTCCTATGCTCCAGAAGGAAGTCTGAAACATCCAGGGAGTGATCTGAAGTTGTACCACCATCCAGAGCCTTGAAAGACTCATTTCAGCAACATTAGGTTTTTACGCTAATCTGCCAGGCTTTCCTCATTATCACATTTACATTTTCATAGCCATACCTGCTGTTTCCTTTTCTTTCTCTGGTGACAAAGACCCCAATAAAGCAAAGCCAGTGCAGATAAAGGCTTGAAAACAAATCTAACAGTCATTAAGGACAGCAGTGTGGTGATTTTGGTGCACATCCACTCGTTTCATGCAAGCTTCTGAATAACCACCATGGTTCAGCTTTCAGTCACTGTCAGCAATGGGCTAAAAATGAACTGTGAATTCAACATCCTTCTAACCTTGGGCAGGGGAAGGCCACACAGACATGCAGATACTTTGGGTGCAGAAGGAACTTCCAGTTCCTGGTTGAACATGACCCAAATGTCATGTTACCCATTTCATGTACTCAGAAACACGTCCAATCTCAGTGAAGCATTCCATTCAAGTTCCCTTCAAAAATCTGGCCTTTACAGGACACAGAATCCCCAGACCAAACCTCAAGGTCCCATCTGACAACATCCACAAGCCATCTCCAAACCTGAGTAATAATCTGAGCCAGAAATGAAACAGAAGCAAAGTCAGTCCCCTGGAGGTAAAAATCTCCTCAACACCTTATTAGCAAGGCCTCAATCAAATTTGGCTCACTTTGACCATTTTTTGCCAATCTCTCATGCTTGAGAAGAATTCTTTTGCCCCAAAGGCAAAGGGAGGCAGAAGAGAGAGGAAGAGCTTTCACCTGTTTGTTCTTTATTTGTAGTAATAATTCATATTCCTGAAAGTATGTATTGCTAAGAAAAAGGGACCATTTTCAGTGGTCACAAAATGATGCTTTTACTCCTTCTTAATGTGACTTTTCAGGAAGAAAATTTTTTCATGCATAAATAAGGAGCAGCTATTCAAGACACTTTTATTTATTAATAGTTAGATTCTTTCTCTAAAAAAAATAGCACAAACCCCTCCATAACACCTTGATTGCATTACTACTTCATGTTTGCTTGCATAAATAAACCTGATGTTTTACTGCAAGAGAGGCAACTATTTTAAAGATGGCAAAATGTCAGCTCTTGGACGGTTGGTTTCATTTAACATGTCTCCACATGAATTTATGAACTGTTCCATAACATCTTCTCCCTCTCCAAATGGCAGACTTTGGGCAGAAACCCAATGTATGTTTAGCTAATGTATAACAAACAGAGTATTTACATAGTCAGTGGACCCTATTAGGTATTAAGAATGGTCTCTTTCTAAATTTACTGTTAATTCCCTTCCGCAACAACCTAACTGAAGTGTTTGCTTCTCAGAGAAAGTTAAGAAAATGTGCATCTACTCATACGTGTGTATAGGTCTTTTCTTTCATTTTAAAATGTCTTCAACAAAACTTCTGACAGTTATTTTCTTTTGCTGCAAGGGTGAGAATGTGGTTTAAGATATTGTTTCCTGACTTTAATGGTGCCTTGTGGTTTTTTAAGGATATTTCAGCAGCTAAAGAAATTCTATTGCAGACACAGTGTACCAGTTCATTTCTTAAGCAATAAATGGCAGGCAGGGTGGTGCTGAATAAGCATGCTTATGTGGAATTTCTCTTTGAAAAGACCACTAGTTAGGCCCTATAACACTTCAGTTGATATTTCTACAGTGCAAACACGATAGTGGAAATTAAGTTGCCCCAGCAAATTCAGTTTAGGAGAAATTTGTTATGAATAAAATGCTGCTGCTGGCCTTAGAACATTGAATTTATCCACCAAATAATATCTTAGAAATACCACTTCAGAAGAAATCAGCCCTAAATAATTGATAAATTTGGTTTGTTTAGAAACCTTTTGACCCCTGTAATAGAAAGTAAAAACACATTTCAGTTATTAAAGTCACATATATTCCCTCTGGTAGGGGAAGCTTTTAATTTTAAGCTGGTCTCTGTTGGGGCCATTTGATAAAGCTTGGAAAAACCTTTTCAACTGCGGCTGGTGGATTTGGGTCAGCTTCCCTTGGGAAAATGGCAAAAGATAAATTTGTAGCTTTTCATAACACATAAGAAAACTTCAGAGATTTTAAACATCAAGAACTATTGGAACTGAAAGACAGAGTTTCTCTTTTGTTTCTCCCCCTCCTCCTCCTGCTCCTTCTTCTCTTTTATTTCTGAAAAGAACTTTAAATTCTCTTGTTGTTTTAATTTTTTTTTTATTTTTTTTTTTTTTGGACTATGGAGGTTAGAAAGTTTTGACCTCTCTAACTACACTACCAGTGGTCCTTATTAGCGTAAGATTTATTTTGAGATAGAAATATCATTATGCAGTTTTTGTTTTTAAATGGAGCTATTTCATTCTACTAGTTTCAAAGCCAAGAGCAAAATACAAAACCCTCTATCGCTCTTTTTTTTTTTTTTTTAATGCATTTCTGAAACTTTGCTTCAGTCCCTGTTACCAGGTCTTTATGTCCACAAATATAAGTCAGTCTCGTTTCCCCAGGACAGTAATCACAGTTTATGAATAAGGGCACTGATTCTACTGGGATTGCCAAAATATACCTGCCCTCACCACACTGCTGTTTCACAACAGGGAAATAAACAGGGGTGAAGGAAAAGAAACATATTTAATACTTATGAAAACAAAAAGACATAATAACACCCCATGGTCGAATACTTAAGTAGCCACTTCTGCATAAAGCAAATACTCACAGGCAACAAGGCAGACTGTACTGCTCTCTGAACCTCAGACCTGCAGACATCCCTGCCCATATTTTCAGGGGTTCCTTCTGCTCTTTGTCCCTTTGGGAGTTGCCTCCGAGAGGCCATATCTACAGATTTTGTGGTGCACATTCATTTCTATACATTCCTCTGAGACTACCAAATTCACTTTTATAAACTACTGAATGGCCATCATACAACAGAAACAACCATCTTTCTCTGATAGCCTGGGCTGAACAAGAACAAGCACCCTAGAGGATAAAATCTATGTATATTCTTACAGGCTCTAAGCCAAATCAGCCTCCTTTCCATGTTGTCATTAAGACTAAAGTATGATTCCGTGGAATATATTTGTGAGCACAGTAAGACTCTGGAGTGGTAGATGTCTCTGGCAAGCTGAGTTGTTCTTCCTGAATTTCATGGTGAAGGAAGTATTGGCACTTTTGAAACTACAGAGCAGCTGAATTTTTTGATAATTGGTCAAGTCTCTAACAACCTATCTAGAGCCTGTGAAGAGTGCTCAGCAACAAACTGGTAGAAGTAAAGCTTTCCTCCTAGACAACTAGCCTTTCTTGAGCAGCCAGGTCTTTCTTTTTGCCTTTTCATGCTTGGTTGCTATTCCCAGCGTAAGACACTTTGTTGCATGGATGCAGTGGTAAATTATTAAAAGGGTCTCTACCAGGTATTCATTCATGCAGTCACACATTATGTGTTCATGTACCTCTGCCTATTCTTGGCAGGTGCAGCTCCTCTGTGAGTACTTTAGCAATTCAAACACCTGCATAATTTCATTACGTTAGAGCTGTTATTCAAAGTGTTGCACCCACACCCCATTAGCACCCTCAGAGGGAGGCCAGCTCTTGGTAATTTATGTTGTGGAGGGATTGCCACCTTGGACGAGAAAGATGGCATGCAGAAAGCTAGGCTGTGATTTTACAGCCCCACTATCCCAACTTCTCAAATAAACACACATAGCACCCATCTTCATGGTCACTGGGGTAAGTGAAAGGGGCTTCTTTGTGTTTACTGTGCTCTCAGTGTTCACACAGGAAATAGTTGAGAAGCTGCCCATATTTAAAAAGATGACAGCCTGGAATATTTCATGGTGTTTTCCTTGTGCAGGAATGTCTTGGAAGGATGGGACATTATGAATTGAAAAATTTCTTCTTTTTCTCGGTTTTATTTTGTCTTTTTTTCCTGTTGATACTCTTTACCTTATGTCTAATGTTCTGTTTGCACCAAATCAGTGTACGGTGTTCAACATCATTTATCTCAGAGACCGTCACAACTCTGCCCATTCTCTAACACAAAGGCAGCACCATCTAATAGTAGATGTTGTTTTGCGGTTTTCACCTAGTTGCACTTGATCTCCTAGAAACACAGATGACTTCTTTATTCTGTTTTTTCTTTGACTATCACTCATGCTACAGGCAGTTCATGTAGCACCTCTACTTCTGCTCTTTCTTTGTTCCTTGGACTTCTTTTTCTTCATCTGCACTTTTTTTTTTGGTTCTTCCCCCATTCTTTTTCTCTCTTTTCCACCCACCTTATCATAACCTCCAGCTCATAGACAACTGCTGGATGATTCCCTTCCACTGCCTTTCTCATCTTCAGCAGGCTGACTCTTCCCACCTCCTGCATCACACAAACTACTGCTGGCTAATTCCTCGCCCCTAACGATTGCGAGCAGTACCTTCCCACGCATCTGCACTGGCGCATATTCACCTGCTAGGAGACTCTTTGTGCTTTTCATCATCTGACACACTGCAATACAGCCTGTTTCTGGCCAAAAAAATTGGATGTTTACACCAGTTACAGGGGAAGGAGCCAGCATATGCAAAGCATGATTGCTACAGTTACATTACAGTTACCACAAGTGATTAGCTAGAAGAAAAATCACCAGGTAAGCAAGAATACTGAAATATTTTTAAGTTTATGTAGGACTTAAAACATGAATACAAACTTCTGCAAACTGATTGCCCAATAACAAAAGGTCCCAAGTCACAAGACAGTGGAAATATGCTCTGTTGGGAGAAAAAAAAGAAAAAGGAATCTTGCAATTATTTCTGTCAAGAAGCAGTTCTTGCAGAATACACATGGAAGAAAAGCCAATCAAGTTCAAATATGTAGTGTTTGACCACAGTGAAATTTGGAAACCATTTTAGAGAATCCTCTTTTAAAGGCAAAAAAGCAGTGGAAATAAAATGACATTTTAAGAATATAAAATTTTGAGTATATGTATGTGTTTAACATGCTTGAGAGTTTTTTCTGTGAGATACATTTTCCAGAGCACCTGTCTATTGAGTATAAAAAGAAGAAAGTCACAGTAAAATGATAAGTCCAGCACACAGCTGACCATTTTCCACACAAATTAATCACAAATGAAAAACACAAAACATATCTAGCTTTTCAGTGCTAGAAGAGAGTAACTCCAGCTAAATATTCACCAGAAGAGGCAAAATTATCCACAGGATAAAAATATTGTGACTCTATAATAACAAAACAAGCACTTTGACACTGTGTAAAGAACACCACTGTGTCATTGTCTCTTAAACCAAGAAATCAGGGATGGTAGCATTATCCCTCATTCTTCTCTATGTAATTAGAAAACAGAATCCAAGATGTCTTATCAAAAATAAAACATGCAACAACAAATCAGCAGTAAATACTGTAAAGCAAGTGCAAACAAAACACTGAAACCTCATGAGATCCATGATCATGTCAGCCTAGTACTGGAACAGATTTATTTGAATCAAACTGGAAGGATTACCTCTTGTAATGATTATTTCTTGAGTATTTTTTTAATTGAGCTGTTGAACAGCCCATTGATGCAACAATGTAATGACACATTGAAAATCACAGTTTGCTCATCACAGGATTCCAGATGAGTTAATAGAAGATAATTGCACACATTTTGCAAGCACGTCATTTCAACAGTTCTCTTTGATATTTCAATTTAAGTGCACCTTGTAAACTCTGGCTGTATACAGCCAAGTGTGCTGGAAAAAGACTTTTTCCAAAGAGAAATTAACTTAAAACAAGACTAAAAACAAGCCAAAACTCAACAATCCAACCAAAAAAACCTACATATTCTAGGTTAGAACATTTTGATCACAGAGATGTAAATGTTGGTGTCAAAACAAGTTCTCTGAATAAAAGGTGTTTAAACCTAAGTTAGCTTCAAGAGAAAATACACATAAACTAGAAGCAAGCAAATATGGGGACAGAAATGCCATAAGTTTTCTGCATTAGCAGCAGAACTTCTGCCAGGAGTTACATCACCAGCACCAAGACTGTATGCCATCACTGCCTGTGATACTGGTGAAATAAAAGCCTTTAGAGAGCACCCAGGTGGATACTACTACTCTGCTTTTTGAGGTAACACAAATGCAGCCTCCTAAGTCTCTCTTACTTTGGCTCCTGGATGAAAGGGAGAAGACAATTTGGGGCATAAAGCATTTTGTCCTAAATTAAACACCTAAAACAAGTTTACCGTCAATTGCTCACCCAAACTCACCAGCCATGCCATAAAACAAAAGTAACACACAAACACAGGTGTACACACTACATCAGGGTGCAAATTTGCTTTAACAATTGCATTTGCCATAGGAAAATTAATTGTTTGGGGAAAGAAAGAGACCAGATGATTTGAACAGCAGTTACTGACAGTTGTCCTGAGTTCCAACTGAGACATTCCTATTCATGCATGTGTTATGAATAAGTGTCACAAGTTGGTAATGTCTTCATTTCAGCAGGTTTCATTACCTGCATTTCATTTCCAAAAGAGTGGTGATACAGATCTCATGGTATCCACTGCAATTATAAAATTGATTTCTACCCTCTTTATATCCACAGAGAGGCTGAGCTATCCTCTGAGCAGCACTGCTTCTGAGCCTCTGCCCTGGTGCCAGTGTCTCCAGTTTTATGTCTTTTTAATAGGTGGTGAGGAGTGGGGTAATCATCAGAGCCCCTGTTTGTCTGCTTAACGCAGTGCTGCCGAGTGTGAGACATGTTCTGCCGAGTATCATCATGGCTGGGGATTCACAGCCCATTCCCAGCCCTTTCCCTGCTGAAAGCAAATAGGAAGTTGGAGGAGGCAAGCTCCTGCAAGGCTTGGCACAGTGCTCCGTGCCTCCCCATGCTGCAGAAGACGATCTTAGCTGGACCTCTTGCGTGCATTTAGCCATTAGGAATTCGGTTCACATTTTTGTACTACCAGTAACCTCTCTAGAAAGCTACCATAATAAAGGATGGAAGAAGGTACTCTGTTTTTTTCAAATATAGATATTAGGACCTTTATATCACACCAGTAAACATTTCTACATTAGGTTAAAAACATTTTAAGCTTTGTGCATGAGTCTTTGAACTGCTACTGTTCTGGACTGAGCTGAAGTGAAGCTAGCAAGAACAATGTCAACTTTACCCATCAGCTGCCAAGTTTCTGAGAGCGTATTTCATTTCAAAAACCCATGGGAGAGTTAAAAAAAATCTCAGAATTATGATATCAGGAGAAACTCTGAAAGCAAAATGTTGCTTATCTCTGAATTGTTATAAAACTGAAGTCTGAAATGTCTCTAAATTAGAAATTTTTTTTTCACACAACTCTAGTTATGAAAAGTTTTGGTTGAAGCTGAATATGGTTCTCTTGATATGTGTATATGTGTGGAGCAGGGAGCTCGTCTCAGAATCTGGTGATTGTGCGTCCTGGATAAAATTAATACCTGAGCACACTAGTCAGTATATGTCCATGGAAATGATGAAGAAGCAAATTCCAGGTTTTCATTCCAGCATAAAAAACATTATTCTGCAAAGTCTTGAGCCAGATCTCTCTGCATTAAAAAGAAAGTATTAGCAGTGTGCAACACCTTCAGTGACTGAATTCACAATCTACACTAATGACATGGATTGTTTGGCAGGGATGGATTCCGGGTAGTTATTGAAAATGCTTAAATCCTGTAAGTTTTTTACAAAGGAATGACATACATGACCTAAGACTGACTTTAGTGGATAGCACACACTATTTCTGAACATAGGAACATATGAGATTCCAAGTTCACAAACTGATAGGTGAAAATAATTACTTGGATTCTAAAATCAAGCATGTAAGACTAAAATATCAGCCTCTTGGTTGTATGTGCTAACCTTCTCCTACCCTCTGAACAGTCCACCCTGAATACTGATTTAAATAGGATCAACTGGAAAATGTAATATGATCATATGTAACACAAATTTGCACTGAACACAATCATGTAAAAGAGGCTAAATTAGGGTTTAGAGGCATTTCTTAACTCTCAAGTACTAGGTCTTGCAGCCACAGGAAGGTTAATTTAAAGATAACTCTGCTGGAAATTATTTTACCACTCCTTTTTATTTCTGGCATCAGAAGCTGCATTGCGGTGCAGGATGCTATTGCTAGAATTGTTGAGAACTTTAACTGTACAGATGATATTAGCTGAGGAAAGATGCTTTTGTGTGTGTTTGTGTGTACGAATGTGGAAAACATCTTGAGTCTACAGTGTCAAGAAACCTGTTCTGTTACAACTTAAGCTAAGTATTTTAGAGATGGTTTGGGATGGAAACTGCTCAGTTCAGATTTTTTTTATAATGTAAGATCACAGACTCAACTTCTTCTTCAACTGCCTTTCTATTTTCTTGTCTTCAGCTGGTTCAGTCTGTGTCTCTTGGTGTTGGCAGTGACAGTCTGAGCTTGGCCTGCAGCCTGGAGCCTACTAATGTTTTCCCAAGAAATAAAAATAAGAGAAGGGTAATGACAATTTTTGTCGCTTTGCATCCTAAATGAATTTTATGGGACAAAGAGAAGAGACTTCTGTGGCCCGAAGGGATTTCCTCTGCTGAATACCAAACACCTTCTACAAACAACAGAAATGTGAGAGATTCTCAAAATAAAAGGTCACAGGGATTTTCTATAATAGAAAGGCTTTAACAACAGGGTGTTGTTACCAGCTGCCCTTCCAATGAATCAAGGGAAATCTTGGTGGAGAGCTTCCTCAATATATTTTTCTGCAATTCCAAGTAGCTACTAATTTGAGAATAGTCACTGGAGTTGTCAGAGTTTGAGTCAGGGATCATGATGTACATTTAGTATCAGCCCTGAAAGCAGGGAAGGGTAATAAAAAAGAAATTACAGCAGAAAGGGAGATGACCATCGTACTTAGGACAGCTTGGTGGCAGCATGTCGAGGCGTAGCATGTCCAGGCTTGCTCTGCAAAGGTAACATCAGTGTGTTGGACAGAGGGACAGCATTTGTTTGAGTTGTGGGAAGAGGCCAAGTTCCTTATGAGAAGGGCAGGGGAGGAATATGGCTGGCTAATGATTGCAGACTGCCTGAGGCAGTGAATGGCCTGGCAGCTGCAAAGAGAAAACAACTCTTTCTCTGCCCACTCACCACTTGAAAACGTGGCATAAAGAGCTATTTGTGACTTTATTTGGCATAGAACACAATCAAGGATGAGGAAGGTGTGGCAACAGGCACTGTGCTCATCCTTGCACCTCGTTACGTATCCACAGAAATGGGAGCTACTACTTTCTGTGGTTGGAAAGAAACAAGACCCGCAGTTCAACCAGGTTGCCACCCACTCCAGAAGTTTGTGCGCCTTGAGGGGTTACTAGTACACGTGGATGTAGAATAATATCAAGTTGTTTCAGCATATGGAGACTATACTAAAAGCAAGTTCCCTCCTGCCCTTCCTTCTCCTAGCCCCGGCTTCTAGCTGTCATCATCCACATCTGGCCATCACCGTTGTCTTCCCCCACTCACCCCTCTCCCTTGGACTCACAAGCTCCATTTCTTCACTCTGGTCATAATTGCTTTATTTCTTTTCTGATCTGAGTACAGGAAGGCATAGGAAGAACAAGAGCACTTGAACCCCATCCATTTTCAGAACAACGAATCTGACTTTGAGATCCGAAGAAACTGGAGCGAAGGGCTCCTCTCCCCTCAAAGGAGGGGAAGGGGAGGGGGGATGTGACACATTTGTCTGTGCTCAGAACATAATACGAACACAGTGAGAGGCCTATTGGTGAGTTCAGTCTTATTAAAAGACAATGATAACTTATAGGGACTTTGAATATTCAGTGGTATGAAAGTAACATTGCCTTTTATGTGTCCTTCTGTAGATAAAAAGAATCAATATTGTTGGGTTGCCTAGGATTTCAAAATATTGCTTCATATTAAGCATAAAACACATTTTAGAGCACATAGTATGTGTCCAGAAGAAAACATCTTTCAGTCTTTCAGAAGTATTTAAAATACTCTGGCAGATGAAGGTAAGAAAACATTAATTTCAGCTAGTCTTTCACTTTGATGCGTGCCAATGTGTACAGAAATGAGAAAATGAAACAACTTAAGAATGTGTAGTTCAAATTACATATGAAAATCGTCCATTCAAAGTGTGGATTTAATCATTTTTGTCTTAGTCAGCTCATTCTTTCAAACACCCATTTCCCATTCCAGGTTACAATACTTACACTGTAGTGTAGATTACTATAATTAACAGGTTAAATGCATGAAAACAGTTTTTTCCCCTTGATGTGCCTTTGGATCCTTTATTTTTGCTAGCAGTTATACAGTAGAGTCACTTCCTATGAAGGAGAAACAACTGCCGTGGGGTTTCTTAATGCCGCTAATGTTCTTTTCTTTTCCTCCAGTAATAACAGTAAGAAATTATTGTCTGTAAATAAAAGAATATAGTGGAAAGTATATGTCAGGAAAAGTATGTTAAAAGCTGTATGTATAACATCCATAGGTACAGACTGCCTATATCGACAGAGCAGCCAATGTTGGATTTTATTACGATGCAGTGAGAACCTTTCTAATCTCATTGTACAGAGAAGTCCTTTTCTGATCCTAACGTACCCCTTCAGTTAGAATGCAATTTAATTCTACAGAATAAGAAAGAAAATAGTTTATAAATGTCTTTTGTGCTGTGATATTTACAGCAAATATCAACATTGCTCTTACTTTGTTTTCTCCACCAACAATGCCATGTGGCATATCCGTAGATTTATTTATTTTTTAATCATATATCCTGCTGGTTATAACATAACTTAATGTACCAGCTGCAATTAACAGACTGTCAAAGGATCAACTAACAAGTGCTGATAAGCTTCATTTAACTAATTTGAGGAGTGGAAGTTTGATTTTCCCTTTTTTTTTCCAGGAAGGTAGCTTGTTTCCTTATTTCCTGTCAAGTGAGCCAACTCCTGTGACCTGTAGTTAAAAGGGCCCTTTGTAATTAAGGCAGTGAGCCTCCAAGTGAACAGTTCTCACAGTAGGAGGGGGAGCAGGGGGAAGAAGAAGAAGAAAAAAGCAACAAAAAAAAGAGGATGCATGACACTGCTTAACTAACTAATCGGAGCTGAGCCAATCCATTTTCCTGCAGGCCAGTCAGTGTACCATGAGCACGCAGAATCTCGCCCTTCATTGGCTTCATGTCCATTTTATGGACCAGCGAGTCTATTAAGATCTTGGTGAGTGGCCCTATCCGAGGGCAGGGCTCTGTCGCCGTCTGCCCATAGACTACTAGAAACTGATCGGCCGTGTTATATCAATAACGTTCTCACACCAGGTTGTGTAAATTGATCTTTTACAATTTCTCTCGGTGACAGTCTCTGTAACCAACAAGATAAATCATTCCTCCTGTGGCTTTTTTATTGATTGCTGGGACCTGTATAAAAATTACACTGCTCAAGCTGTGAAGTGAACATCCTCATAAAAGAAGACCTTCTATTTACAATCAAAATATGTTTGGTCCAGATCAAGCACAGATTTACTGTCCCAATGCCATAAGAGACCAGAATTAACTGAGATTCAAAGCACCGACAAAGTGACCCACACAAACTTTTAAAATGCAACTGGTGCACTACAACACCAAGAAAAAAAAGAAAAGCAAGCAAACAAAAAACTAAACTTCCAAGGTTTTAAAGTCTTGTTGGAACAAAGGCAGTTGTAATAGCAAACCATCTGTTAAAAACAATGATGCCGAAGAAGCACAGCAACACAATCAGCCACCTTTTTTTCTTTTTTTTTTTTTTTTTTGCAATTGCTAGTACAAACACTAACACAAATTGCTTTCTGATATCCTTTTAGCATCCATGCANAAGGCCAACAACACAAAAAGCCCCCTTTTTTTTTTTTTTTTTTTTTTTTTTTTGCAATTGCTAGTACAAACACTAACACAAATTGCTTTCTGATATCCTTTTAGCATCCATGCAAATATATATTTTTTAAATGGAATGATAAAGTTTGAAGGCTTCTTACCTTTACAGAAAAGAAATAATCTACAACTTTGGAAGATCTGGCAGCTGTAATATCATTCTAGGGAAATTGATTTAAGCTGCTGTATAGTATTGGTTTTACTGTTTTATCAAAGTAAATAGTCTAATGATGTCTGACATAGGCAATCAAATGTGTTCACAGTTTTTAGGCAGTATCAACTCTATATTGATTATATTCCTTCCAATTTATTCCATCATTTTAATTCTGGTAAAATAATCTCTAACTTCTGGTTTTTTAATTATTTAAACCTTATGCTAATATTGTTTAGACACACAGTTTACAAGAGTGTCTTTTGAAACAGGTGGACTTAAACTGAGCAAAACTGTTAAATATTAAATCATCAAGCATGATGAAATAATTAGCAAGTGATTTAAAGGGCTGAAAACCGGATATGAAATACCAATTTCATTGCCTTTACTGGCTCAGTCAGTGTTTTTTGGATAAAAAGATTATTATAGTGTATAGAGGAAATGCGTCATTTCTGTATCATGCTAACCGAAATCAGTAGAGATACGCCCAAGTCAGCCTTGTCCTCTGGGAAACTGTGAAGTTTAAATTAGTGTTTGCAAAGTACTGTGAAACACTTGATGATGAGACCTTCAAGAATGCAAGCTCTTGTTATTATGATCCTCTGACACAAAAAAATGAAGGATTCATTCAAGTATTTCATGTTATCAGAAAACTGTGCACCCATGATTAGTGCTACCAGGGAGAGCACTGTATCAAGTAGTGTCTCAAAATTAAGGATGTTGTTAAATGCTCAGCATAGTTCCTATGAGGTCCTAAAAGTGATTTTTTTTTTCTGTTGAAATAAAAATCTGCAGTTGATCTAAATACCTGTGATGCTGGAGAAAAGACAGAATGTTTTCTTTTTTAAATTGTGTGCATGTAACTAGACATTACACGTTTAGAACTTCTAAGTGCTAAACTACGCTAAATTATTTTAAATGGCAAAATCATATGCTGTTTTTGCTATTTAGAAACTGGTGGGTCAGAAAAACCTCAGAAAAAAAGTGTGCATTAATCTGAAAATTCTGAGTATGAAAATTATTAACTTTTTGCTATCTCTATAAAACTGTCCATAAATGACAGAAGCACCTCTCTATTTGCTCAGTGAGTAAGATGATTTCCGCTCTTAAATGAAAAGAAAGAAAGGAAAGAGTTTGTTGGGGATGGGGGTGGAGGTAGTACTAAATATGTTTATGGCTGCACTCTTGTTGTCTTGATAGAGGGCTGACTTCAGGATAAAATCTGCTGGTGTTGGCCATTCACTTCTCTATTCTTCTTCACAAGGTAATTTAAAAGGGAGAGAGATAAAACACTATTTATTAGAAAAACTTGATTGGGAGAAGCCAGTTCAAGGTCCAGGACCCAGACAAAGGACCAGTGTAAACAAAGGCTTGTATGAAGAAAGTGAAAGTAGTAAAATATAAAAATCATGTTTAAAGAAAATATTTTGTCTGTATTTTGGAATACTTTGGCAAAGTACTTGAATTATCCAAATCAGAAGATTGTTTTTTCATTATTAGCTTCATTGATATGCTTCCTCTTGCATCTTAGTGGTGAAGTGATGAAGACAACATCAGTATTTTTGGGGACTGAGAGGGTTTGGTTTGCTTCTTTTAGGCAAGAATGCAAAATAACTGGAGCTATTTTCTAGCAGCATCCTCTTGATTTCTCTTAATCCTGGACTGTGATGACTCTTCAAGCATCTCATTGGAAGCAATTGTGGGAAAAAGGCCATTCCCTTTTCAGCTGTTCTTCCAAACCCTAATGAGTTAACAATTGAAATACAGAAAGTTTCTTCAGAGGTCAGGAGAGTATATTCTACACAATGGTCAAAGCATTTGAAACCATGACAGCACTATAAATTGACAAACTAAAGCAGAGCACTTGGTGGTCTGAAGTGGAGAAAAGAACATCAACCAAGAGCAGTAAAAAGAAGAGCCATGAAACCACAAAAAAAAAAGAAAAAAAGAAAAAAAAAAAGAGTGATTTTTTTTCAGATCACCTTGTTAGAATTTAGTGTATCAGAGGTCAGATGAGTGGAACAATAATAAGGTCCAAGGTTGAATACCAGTGGGGAAGCTTAACCCAGGAGCTCCAGGTCAACCATAAGTGAATGAGGTAGAACAGTGAAACAGTAGTGGCCGGGGAAGGGAACGCACAAAAGTCAGCGGGTTGAGGGGAGGAGTCCGACAGTTATCAATTAGACTAAGAGAAAGCCCAGACTTGAGCACCTGGGATAGAAAAATAATCCCAGTGTGTTAAAAGGAGATTTTCTCCTGTGCATATTTCTTGTTCCTTGTTTTTCTGGTTTTGAAAAATTTGAAGTGTGTGGAGTTAAAGATCTTAAATCTGTAGCAAATGAGAAAATACAGGTCAGTTGGATGCGTTTTCCCCATGTCTTATTGTGCATATGACGATGTTTTCATCCCACACTGGACAGTCTGCTGGGATAAAGGGGGCATAAAAGTAAATTTCTTTTAAAAATATAAGCAAACATATACACACACATACACGTATAGGCAGGCACACATGTACATCATTATAAGGGGGGTGCATTTTAACTTCTGATTTTGTCTTCAGAAAAGTACGAGTCACACCAATTTTATTTTTAACTTATGAGGAGGAATTTCTTCTGATTTGTGAAGAAAATTGCTTCAAGTGATAAGTAGGGAATATTTAAGTGACATTTTACAATGTAAAATGTATATATATATGTGGTTATGCAACTTCCTCTTCCTATGAACACGCATCACCTAATTTAGTAGGAATTTTGCCATTGATTTCATTGCAGCTAGAAGAGACCCAAAATAAAGCAGATCATGGCTGATATCCCATAGTTCAGAGTACGTTGTAAATATCCAAGTAAAGCTAGCCATAACTATCCGCTAATATAGACACGTTTCTTCTGGTATGCAGATTTCAATTTATTACTGTTACATGCTATGAACTGTGGTGTTACCTTTGTATGTGTCTCTGTGAATGGAGTGGGGGTGAGGGGGTAGTGTGTGCATGTGTCTACACAGCAGAAGTTTTGTGTGTTACCTACACTACATACCTGAAATATTATTCAGTCCTTGTGAACAAGATGTAATAAAAGGGCAATATGTATAATGCCAGCTAGAGTCAAATTCTAAACATACCCTGTTTGTAACCTACTACCCCATTTTTCTATTTGTCTGTTCTTAACCTCTCATTTCTGAGAATTTTATAATTCTGGATGGCTGCTAAAACCAGCAAAATTCTTACAGGCAAAGTCACACCAGCTGTACTAAAGCACACAGTATCCCTACTATGCTCTGGTGTGTACATGCTACTTTTTGGGTTACAAAAGACCCATTGTCAAGGTATTGTGATAACTTTTCGAACTCCTTCCCTTTTGCTGCTCCAGAGCAACAGTACTAGTACAGATAAAGCAGAGGCTGACTGCTAAGCACACAGGTACACTCTGCTCCAGTCAGTGCCTTCCCACATGCACCAAAGAAGATGAAGAGATTACACTGCCAAGTGGCTTCTTTCTGCTTCAAACAAGACGAGTTTTCTGACATGAAAGCTCCTCCTACTAGGACTGCAACAGAGAAGTCCAGAGACAAAAAAAAAAAAAACTTTTTTCAACAGATTGTCAATGGTGGCCCCTGAAATCTAACAGGACAGGAAAAGAATATGGTCCCCTTAAAGAAACTGGAAAAGTTTAGGAAAGGAACATGTAATTCAAGGACTGTAGTTTTCAAGCTCATGGCTGGATATTATGTTTGTCTGGGGAAAACAGGCAAATATGAAGCTATGACCCTATTGCATATGATGAAAGGTACAAAATTTCCTCACAAGTTCATCTAAAGATATGATTTATTTAAAGGAAGAGATACTTGATGTATTTCTCTCTAAACAGTTATTTTTCTGATGTCATTAGACAGCTAGAAATACATCCTGGAAGTTACGGGAGGTCGTGCCAGATGTAAGCAGGGGAATCAAGAAAAAGAGGATAAGAATGTCTCTTGTTTTAAGAGAGGAGATCCTTTATAAAATAGTGTACAGCAGGGTGGGTGGCAATAACATTTCTTTTGTGTGCAACAGGGGATGTTGGATTAACCAGCATTAGGATTTAATATGCTTTTCTTAGGGGAAAGTTTGTTTCTTTAACTTCATACAAGAGTGAAAGTGGCGCACCACTCAATTTAATAAACATTTTTCCTTTCTTACAGGACAAGTTAGTTTCAATCTCAAATTGACAAGATCTCTCTTGGATGCAACACACAGGAAGACATGTCATTGTTTGCAGTGGTCCTAAATAGTGTTGCGTTAGTCTCTGAAAGTACTCTGTATTCATTAAAGCTCATATTTTTAATATTTTTATACCGAAAATAGTTCATCAAGGCCAAAAACAAATAAATGAATATTTTTTAGAAGCAGTTCCATTAACTGACTCTGATGATCCAAAATTAGAGTAAACTGAGGTAATAATCATAGGTTCACTGGCTGCAATGTGAAACGAAGCATATTTGCCTGCCAGGTAGATGGACAGAGTTTTCTGAACATAAATATACCACAGTCTTGGGGAAGGATTTGGATCCATCTCAGCTGAATTGTTGTCCAGGCTCCACCAACTGTACTAGCTAGAGCTCCATTGACGTAATGGAGATTCTACATCACATGTAGACACCTACACTGTAAGCACCTAAATGCTTCAACCCATAGATATATAGAGAGTATACATATAGTTTATATTCACCCATCATTAGATAACTAGGTTAGAATAGATGTAAAATCATCTGCATTAGAACTGGAACCATATGTTTCCCTGGTAGTCAGTAAGAAGGAATAATCACTTGTTAATTGAGATTCATCTCACTCCACAATAGACATCTGAAATAAGTCAGATGAATTTCACCATAAAAGGCGTATTGTTGTCCAAGATAACAAAAAACTAGTTCAGGTAAAGACACCTACATAAGGACAAATCTCTCCTTAGCTCCCAAGCAGTCAGATGGAGAGATTTAAAGATTTGAAAGAAAATAAAAAAGTGGCTTTTAGAATTGTTGGTGAGGGTGATCTCTCACAGGAGGAGGACGCCACTGATACCCCATCTGAACTTTAACTAGTAGATGGTGGATAACTGCCAGAGACTCTGACAGGAGCAACATCATGAAGTACTGATAAGCTGAGTAAAGAAGATGAGAAACATAATGTTCAGTGGGATAGGAAAAGGAAACACTAGAAGGACTCGAGGCAATGATTCCAATGAGCTTGGAAAATGGTTATGGATATTGTATTTTCAACAGATATATGCAGGAAACCATAGCATCTGTCAGCGCTTGAAAGGAAAAAAAAATGCAGTTCTCCAGATAAAAGTTGAGTTGTAGGTAACTGATGGAAACTGAGAGAAGGATTCCTCTTAGGCATGCACTGCAGAGTTGGCAAAATAAAGATAAGGCCTGTGAATTCACCCTTGCTGACTGTGCAGGCTGCCCTTGCAGTTGTGGAAGAGGGATTCCCAACCACAAGAAAAGGCAGATGTAACACTTCAGCTCCCCTGCCCCCAGCATATTTAGATTCTGTTGGTTTAAAATGGATCTTCAGCAGTTAAAATGTCAATAGACTCTTATCAGAGGCATGCTATTAGCTGTACCTCATTTTCCTCTACAGTTAGAAAAACTGTATGAATTGGTTGTGCAGATTTACCAGTCTGTTAGGCAGAAAGACAAACTCTGGTCATCTTATAGTACCTCTTAACACATTTTTCCCAGTTGAATGAAGACCAAAATGATTGATCACATCTTTGTTAAGGATTGTAGGGGGGGACACTGGGAAACTGTGGGAGTCAGAGTTCATTGAAGTAAATCACATATACTCTCTTGTGTTAGTGCAGAATGGCAGAGGGGACAGATGAGCAGCGTGATCCAGTCTGCCTGATTTCGTAAAACCAGTGAATCCTCGGCTATGCTCTCTACAGGGCTCTGATTGTGGATAAAGAAGGAACTAAAAGACCACAGTTAAAGACCTTCAGTATGGAAAATATGCAAAGTTCTCAGTAGGGAAGAAAGATAGATAAAAATATTATAATTTATCATGGAGGCCATAATTCCCTCTCCTCACCCATCACAGAGAAATTCAGTTCAAAAGAAAGACTGAAGAGTTTTCAAAGATTTTGCAAAACTGGTGATACTGGTAAAATCAGCACCAACTTTGGTGTTTTAAATAGCGCTTTTTATACAAAGTCTATATTCTTTTGTGACAGTGCAGGATCAAGCTGACACAATAAGAATTCTATCAGAAATAAAATTAATGGCACCACCACTAACTTGATTCTGAATTCAATATAAAAAATGTCTAGTAGGTGGGCAGTCAGAAGTGAAAGTATTACCTATTCCCTTTCAAAAAAGGGCAAAAATATATCCTTAGAAAGTTCAGTTCACTCTGGTGAGGGGGTGGAATGATTTTTCACCCTTTTCTCATAACTAGAATGCTTTTCACAGCCAAAAAATCACAAGGTACAGTTAGATACAAGACTACTTCTGTAGGAAAATGTGTTCATGTTAAAAATGAATAGAAATTATAGCAACAGAAGAAAATGAAACTTGCAAGCCCAGAGAAATAAAACAACTTGTTATTTATGATAAACAACAGGGGATTGTTGTGGGTCTGAAGCAATCAAAAGAATTTTGCACCACAAAGCAAATCTGAACAAAAATAATAATAATACTTAGAATTCAGACTTTTCATTTATTGAATTGTTTCTGTACAACAAGCTTTACAGAATAACACAATACATACTAATGCTCTGGAATTATTAATGAAACAACCTTGTTGTAAAAGAATATAGAGCTATACAAACCAGAGAGCTGTTATTTTGTTGGTTCACATGCTTCTTACTCACATATCCATTGTGTGTACTTTTCTGTCCTAAAAGTGTTCCTCACATTAGTTTGTAAGAGTGTAGGAGTGCATTTAATGATTAACTGGGAAAAATAACTGTTTGATAATGCCTTACCATGTGTGGACATAAAATAGATCACAGTCTTATATTTTGGTGGCTTTCCATTTCCCTTTGTTATTATTTTTATGGTATACAGCCTCATAGAAAATCTGACTTCTTCCATGGCTTTTCTTTTATGCCCTCGTTCACACTCAAAATATCAGCCAAACTCAAAGGTGTGAATATAGCTCTTTTTCAAGACCCAAACATAAAATAAATCAGTGATCACTGTCAGATTACAAATTTTTTCTTTGAAAAAATTTCCAAATCCCTAAGAAACCTTATCCCAGTCTGCAAAACAAAATTCAGCATTCCAATGGTGCCCAAGTCAGGATGCTATTTGGTCTTATGCCCAGTAAGGAAAACACCATATTCCAGTCAATGTAATCCATGCACTTGAAATTGAGAACAGCTTTTAAATTCAGGTGTATTTAGTACTTAGACTTTCTTATATTCTTGCTATTACATAAGAACTCTACAAAAAGATGGTCTGAAGGTTTTGTCAGGGAAGTATTATCTCTTTTTATACCCTCAGTTGCAGTACAAGCACAGAAGGAAGAAATATTTTCCTCCAAAAAGTTTAGTTGAATGTGTGTGCCCTAAGCAGAAGAATTTTTCTTGCTCCTTGAGGAAATTCAACACAGCTTATTAACTTTAGAATAACTGGAGAGAGGGAAATAATTACCCTACTGTATCATCTCAAGTCTGTCAAAATACTTTCTGCCTCCTTCAGGATACTGATGATCACTTTCTAACAACTACCTTCTCCATTAGAATTTTCATCATCTTGCTCAATTTTTAAGAAATAAACATATGCACACAGCAAATATATCTTAAAAGCTGCTCTTATGGCTGTATGAAAAATGTATCCATGAGTTTAAATTATGAACTCCTCTGGAGTATGCAAAGTCTATCTGAACTGACCTTTGAAGCTTTTGCATTGCAAAGAGCAAAGGGGATGAAATTCTTTGAACAGATTGTTATAACTTGCTCACCTAAGTCTTTCAAAGGCTACTGGACTGCCAAAAAGAGCATTTTATCCACTGAGATAGGCAAATATGAGCATGGAAAGTTAATCACATACTGTCGACAAAATGGGGAGAAAGTCATGCAGTAAGATTACACTTTATCTCAATTTTATTGGAATGAAATGGAAAGTTTTTTGCATGCGAAAGGAAGGTACACAGTGATACTAAAACAATTTTAAAGTAGAAAGAGGCAGAAATTCCCTAGCTACAAAGCACAAGCCTTTCTCTGGTTGTCTGGAATAGGAAAGACGAACCAAGAGCTGGATATTTCCTTAAGTGTCTTGTTCATACTTCATCGCATCTTCCTTTGAAGTCATGGCTTTGATCACTCTTCACAGGACAGTGGACCAAATGGACTTTCTGTGTGATACAACATTCCTGTAATCCTGAATGCCACAGGATTCCTTCATGCTACAAGACATTCAGCATGATGGATAAAATTGTGAGAATTTCAGGAAAGAACAGATATCCTAGATAATTTTCCTCTTTCTCCATGAACTGTTTTTCTCAGCAGTTGGTCTTCCTCTACAATATTTTTGTTGTGAATAGCTCTTTATTTATCTTTACTGACCAGACAAGTAGCCTCACAGAAAAGTTTATGACACTATTGAGTACAGGAATGATAGAAAGGTGGTCAGAGAGAAGCGAGAAACAGTAAACAAACACCTGTAGCTCAGAAGTCTGATTTCAATCCCAGTTATGTAGCAGTACAGATCATCCTCAGGTTTTTTCTTCAGACTACCCAAAGCCTCATGGTAATGTGTTACATATTTTGGTAATTGAAGGTTTTATTCAGAACACAGATGTTCCAGAATAAACCTGATTCTCATAGATGAGCGTAGGACAAAATTTTGTTATTCCTTTTCCAATCTTACATTAACAGAAAATCAAGAAATGCAGAGCAGGATGAATGAGGTCCAATGACCTTTTGCTGAATAAAAAGGGAACGGAACAAAGTCATGTTGGTGTGTTCCTGTGAACTATCTGATAATATTACACTGCTCTGCTTTGTCTTTGGCTGTATATATATATATATAAGTACTTTTTATTTTTACTTTGAATCTTCTTTTTCTATTGAAGAATTACCTTCACCACCAGAATAAGTACTATCAGTGTATTTCATGCCACCATTGCCTCCTCCATAAAAGTTCCTAACTCTTTATGACAGCTTTTCTTGGCCCAAAATTATTTGATCTAAGTCTAAGTTCTTCACAGTTCAAATGCATTTGTTCAATTCTTGTCATTCCATCATAGAGATGTTGATCAGATCAACAGAAAACACTTTGTAAAAGTAACCTTTTCCTCACTAGAAGACCAACAGTTTACTTTTAGAAAAGGAAACATTTTCACTGAAAATTTTCATAGTCATAAAATCTCAAATTAGTTTCCAAACGAAATTATTCATCTCCCAAAAAAAATCAAAACACCAAAACCAGCCCTACTTTCTGTTTAGCTTCATTTCTCTCTCTCACACTGTCTTTGCTTTTTAAGAATTTATTTCTTATTTGTCAAAAAAAGCAATATGCTAAAGGTGCATACTTTTTTTTCACTCTTCCTTTTCCGACCATACTCAATGAAACTCTAGCTTGTAAAGTCATAGCATGCAAAAGCAAAGGAATTTGTTGGAAGAACTGTACAATTGCCAAGATGGTTCAAGGCTGTTTTCTCACTTCTTGGACGTGGATCTTTGCATAGCACTGTGTATTTTCCATGATCAAATAGCAGGATTTTTTAACTCCACTGTTCTTGGATACAGTCCTGAAGTCCAGTCAAAAAGATCCACTGTTTTAGTAACTACTACCTTGCACATTAAGTGATACCAGATGACCAGGTGTCAGGTAGTCTATGGTGCACTCTAGTAGCTCGCAGCGTCCTGGGTAAACTTCAGTTTTCCAATATTTATTTCACTGGCAAGTGCATCTAGCTGCCTGAAAGACTGCCTCTCACACTGCTAGATTCCTCTGTTGTAGAAACTAATTCTAGTGAAACACAACTTTCTGGGACCAGAGCCAGGTCACTCTCAGTTCAATGGCCTTATCTTTGAATTTACAATTAAGGGCTCATGCATGTCTCCTTTCATGGGAGGCAAACCTCCTTCTTGCAGTGATCCATCCCCTCAGATATCAAACTGGTGCTACCAGTAGACTGCATCTTTGCACACACGATGAGATTTTGCTGGCAAAAAATGCTGTGTGGTTTTATTCCTCCTTGACTGAATATCTGTCACTTCCAAACTGATGTTAATTGATGCCTCCTTGTTGTGGTGGTGGGAGTTTCAGAACAGATGTTAATACGGCAATGAGAATGTTAAAGAAATTTAAAATATAAAAAGACTAACTTCTGCTTACAGTCTATATATACTACTAAAGATTTCTTGAAAAACAAAATAAAGAATATACTTAGCTGCTGTGGGTGGGGTCTGGAATTAATACATTTACAGCATTTTTCAAACTAAGTCTGCATGAATAAACCTAATTCTCTTCCTCCTTAAACAGTATTTTAAATGTACCATATATCTTTTTTCTTCACCAGGTAAGCATCTGGAATAGCAGAGCTTACTGATACACAGTTTTTCAATCTAGCACTAGCATCTAGCATGAGAGGCACAAGTCAGCTGAACTTAGAAAATATTGCTGCTAAATAATTACACAGTGTCTTTAAATTATGGCTTGCTGTTTTGGAAAATGACTGTATCATCCATCAAAGTATACTGTAAGCTTTTTAAGCAGATATATCATGTAAATGTATTTTTTTAAAATTACATATAAATGCATTTGGTTTTATTTTGTATTCATATTTAATTCTAAGTCCATTATTTGAGATTCAAGATGGGATACATCTAAATATGAAGCTTTTATACTGCCCTGCAAGTTATACAGTATAGTTTAATATTAAGATTTTACTAGACAGTTACACAGTACTCAGTTTTAATATGGAATATTTCATCATGTTCATTATCGCCTATTTAAACTCATGTAAACTGACACTCCTGAAATAAGCAAGCTTTAAAATGTTAATATAAATGTTATGACTCTTTTAATTGCAATAGACATCTCATTAAGTAATTTAATACCAGTGGGACCGCTTACCAATACACAAAAAAACATACTTTGCCCAGCTTTTACATATAGTACAATATGACAGATATATCTATTTTTCCACAGTGATGCTCATCAACTTTCTCTTTGCTATCCATATCCTGAGTGAGAATGCCTTGGCAGCAAGCTGCCTTGATGGGCTGGATTAGCTGGCTTAAACCAGAGCACCTTTGGTAAGGCTAGACCTGTCTGCTCAGGATTAACTGGCAGGACCTGTCAGAAGCAGCACCAGAGAGAGATCTACTTAGACCATGGCCATGGTGGAATTAGTTCTTCACCTAGGTGGAGAGAAAAACATGCATGACATTTCCATTAGTCTAGAAGGCAGAAACATCTGGTTACTTGGTTCAGCTCATCAGCAGGAGAGCCTGTAGCTGATTAGCCCTTCACTCAGTAGTAGGCGTTACTACAGTCAGTGGGAATTACTAAACATGGTTTCAGGGGACTGACGTTAATTTGGCTTGCCAAAATAATATGCAATTTTTTAAGGAGTTTGTGTTAATTAGTTGTATAATTTGATGTGATGTGATTGGTTTTGCACAAAGAAAAGCAGAACAGGGTTTGCTATTAGAAGCTGCAGTAGGAGAATCAAGAGGTGGCACTTAAACAGCGCACAGTGTGAATTTGCAGTGGTGAAAGGCCTTAGTTCATGATCTAATTATACAATGGGATTCCCTTTCTCAAAAGCTAAAAGCCTTTTAATACTTTTTTTCTTCTTCTAAGATGTTTTATTTTGATTACTGTACTATTAATTCCTTGCACCTACTATTTTACCACAGATTAAGTCACTTTGGATATCGCATTTTGGCCTGTTTTGTATAATATTCTGCTTTTACCAGAAAAGAAATATGTAAAATTATAAAAGAAGACAATTTATAATTTGTATAATTCCTCACTGCATCTCCATGCCTGCCTTCTAATCTCCACACACCAACTCTTTTGCAACTACTATTGGCAATTTAGGCTTCTTTGCTACCTGTGGAATGGTAATCAGTGGTAGCACTGATGTCAGAATTACAGTTTCTGCCAGGCTAACTAATAACTGTGTAGTCTGGGAACTTAGAAACATGGATGAGGTAGTCAGCATCCTCTCATTAAAAGAGTTTGCTGCTTGATGGCTGCTGAAAAAATTTTAGAACTGCACTGAAAAGTAGCTGCTGAGGGCACTGGCTGAATGAGAGGGTTGTTTAGGATTTTTCCTCAGGATTTTCTGAGTGTGGGAGTAGACAACTGAAGCAAATCTCAGAAACAGCATACTTTTCCATATTTCTCTGTTCTTCTCAACTTTCTTGTCTATTTGGATGGCAGATTCTTTGGGCTGATGGCTATTTCTTCATAACTGTTTGTACAGTGCTCTGCACACTGAATTGCCGGTCCTGGCAGTGGCCTCCAGGCACAGCTCTCATAGACATGCCAGTTAATTATCTCACAGCTCTCTACCATTATCTGCCACTCCCCACCTAATATTTTAACATTTCATACCACCTCTGCTAGCAACAAGAGGAAGGAGTTTATTTATTGCTATTTCCATGGGGAAAGAAGTCTGAAACATACGGTGTGCATTATATATACTATCCAAATTTAGCCACATAATATTTCAGGAAATTTGTCTCCTTAAGCTGTTTGTGTTGTTAATGGCTGCTGCTTCAGATCACCCTTGATGAGAGACTCTCTCCCTCCATGAACTGTCAGGTACCAAAATTTAGGTAGCATGGACGTACCTCAGGATTTCCATTTCTATCCTTCTGCAAGAAAACCCCATGCTTGAAACCCTGTCTCCGCCAGGGATGGCCGAGAGAACCTTATTTACGTGTTGCTTGAGAGAGGTCCTCGAGGGACTGAGGTTTCATACAAATCTGCTGGGCAATGGGGAACCTTCTTACACTTTGCTGAAAGTCTGCCTGAACCTTGTGTGCTGATGTGCAGACTTCTCAGAGATGTTCATAAATATCAGTAGCTTGAAATCTCATACAATTCCAGTTTTCTATGATACAAGGTTCCCTTATAAATGTTTCAAATTTGTTCAAATTTCTTTGAAGCTCTCTTCTTCAAATTTCTAAAAAGAGGCAGTGCATAGTTTATGGGATGCTCTGTTCAATATCTAAACCCTGTGAAAAAGCCCTCTAGCTTAGGTGAGACTTCGTGTAGTAAAGCAAGGCCACACAACACAAAAGAGAAAGAGTTATAATAGACTCTTTGTATCACCAAGGTTTGGGAGATATGAGCTTACTGGCAGGAAGTTTTTAAAAGCCCAAAGTACATAAAGATTGGTGTCAAAGGAAGCATGTGTTGTAGTGGAGTGGAATTGGTATCACATATAAATAAGGGGAATTTTGTACTAGTGCAAAAGGGTATAATTCCATTAAGCAGTTCGAGTAAGAGAAAATTGGGGGTGGGGTGTAAAAAAGCCCAGACATTTCACTGGCACAGACCAGGATTGAGGATGCCTGAAAAGATTCCAGTAATTTCTATTAGGTGCTAAAGGAGTGCTGGTATCCATCAGGGTGACTGTGCAAATCTGAGCTGTCTGCCATGACATCATCTGAACCCTTTATGGATTATAATCTTACAATTCTCATATGCTTGCTATTTATTTTCTGTTTGAATATCAGTTATTACTGAAACCACGTTTGTTTACCTTGAGCAGCCAGTAATTTATAGTTACTCCTCAGCCCCTTATAAACAGTACCTATGATACTGACCAGTATTGCCTCTTTCTGATATGGCCTCAATTATCTGCCTCTTTGACTGTCATTGCCTATCTTATGCCTAGATTTCTGTATTGCTGAATTCTGTATATTCAAGCTTTTTGCAGAATGAGTTTCTCTATTTTGTTCTGTATTTTCTACCCCATCTATCACAGCGGTGTCCGTGACTGGGAATACGAGGAAGTACAGTAATGTGAATACTAAGAAAGATTGATAGGAAAGAATTAATGTATCCAAAAAACACTAAAAATTAAATGTGTAATTTTGTCCACCGAGATCATTTAATATAAAAGGATGTTTCAAGACCAGTGGTTTAATCACTTCATGTAAGCCTCTCGGAAACAGTACAATAAACAAACTTGGAAAATTCCTCATTATTATCAACTCCTGTGCTATATATGGGTAAATATCTCATATCAGAAAGCCATCAAACCATTGTTAAATTACCAAAAAGAAAATTAAAACCTCTTTGAGGAAACAGATTGTTTTAGGTCAGGTTGACTTCGACAGTCTTATAATACAAATACAGAAATATTTCTATTGATGTAGAAAAGTTAAATTTTCACTTATTTTATGGAAGATGGTAGCAATTCATGTAAAATCAAGGCAGAAGTACCATGCTAGTAACCAGGACAGGTTAAGCCAGCCTGTATAAATCTGTATTAATTGTAAATGTATTATAAGATAGGTAGATTGATAACTGAATACAAAGAAAAATTTTCAGATTTTGCTTGGATAAAAAAAAAGGAATTGATATGGAGATAAATCATTAATTTCCTTTCTCAGCAAAACTGCCTTCTCTTTGTTTCTATCTCACCTGTCCCCTTCACTTCCCCAACTGATAGTGGCAGGACTCAAGCCAGGAAATTTTCCTACTTTGTGGTGCATTACAGAAGTAGCGTGAGAACAATTGCTGAATTAATGGATTTTAAATCCATCAGTGGTACCAGTACTGAAGGAGATAGAGAACAGACAGCTGAGCCTTACCTAGAAAAGCCCTGCAAGGCTGCAATTTCTTGGACACCTGTAAGTACTGAGGTGTTCCCATATGAACTTCTAGACTCATGAAAGGCCACAACAAAATTTTGTGCCAGTGGCACTAAAATTTTGCCTAATATGTTCCCCTAGATGTTTACGTGAAGAGTTTTAGAAGCTTGGAGACTGTTGTAATATAATTTGTGTTTCTGTTACTCATTTATAAATATGGAGATGCCTTTTCTTTATAACTTGTGATTTTAACATACTCTTCATCTTTTGGAACAGGGCTGAATTCTCCATTCTTCATCTCATCTCCAGATGTGATGAATTCAATTTTTCAGTCAGTAAAGGTTGAAAACTCAGTTTGAATGGATACTATATGATAAAAAAAAGGACACAATTAAAACTTGTTGAAAATTCTTATTCTAAGAAGTAGAATACAGTTGAATATAACAGGCCTATAACTTAAATTTTAAAAATGGTCCATGTATACCTAACTTTAAAACTACCCATTGTCAAAAAACTCATATATTAGCAATTGAAAATAAGTTAGCGTTCACACTGAATTGAAAATTCATTTGTTTAGCCTTTTAGCTACAGACTTTTTCCTAAGACTATGTAATATTGCAACACTTTACCTAAAATATTTCCAAAGTTTTATTCAAGCGTTCACTGACGTTTGGATCTCGAAGAAAACTACAGAACAACATAATGTAATGACTTCTGACTTATGGACTCATCAATGTCACAGGTTAAATGGTTTAACTGAAGATCTGTAAAATGTCAAAACAGAGAAAAGGTAGTGGACAATATAATTAGACTGCATCAAAAGGTGTTTGCAGAAAGGAGGGAAAATGGTCCATTTGACCTTAACTTACATATTCCTGGCTTCTAAGTACTAGTGCTGTCTCATCTCAGAGAGGCCAAACATAGAACTCATATGCAATTATGCAGCAAGGTCCGCACATTATACAATTGAGTAATAAATTTTAAAAGCTTTTTTTAATAAAGGTTTAAGAGATTCACTGTAAGACAACATTTCATTATGAAACTCAGTTACACAGCAAAACTATCAGTTTTCCCTTGTTGCCTTCCAAGAAAATGCTGAGACTTTCCAAAAGACATTATGCTCAATTAATCCCTAGTGGCATCTAGGCATGCTAGCTGTGTGTTTCTCCTCCAGAAACATTCTATACACCACAAAGATGGCAGGAAAATTAGCACAGCTACTCACCAGCAGGGACTTTAGTATTAGACTGGATATAATCTGAAACTCTGTATTTACCTCTAACCTTCCTTCTCTCTAGAGTAACCTCACAACCTTCCCTGTATGTACTCCTGAGACATTTGTTTACATGCAAAATCAGATGACGTTACTGACTTTCCCTGCTCTTTAGTCTATTTTCTTCCCCTTGAGATTCACTTTTCCTTTTTTCCCTGTAACCTTTGCAAAATCTACTGAGAAGGAGGGGTAATTAATCCTCACTGAGCCTCAGACTAGGTTACCAAGATACCTAACTAATAACTGGCTCTAGTATCTCCACGCTATGTGCAGTCACTTCTTTCTTCTGACTGCAATATGGACATAAATTTGCTCAAGAACACTTTGGAGGGGAAGGCTGTCTTTTCATTACATACTAAATATCCATTTTAATGGAACCTGTCTTCTAGTTCAGGGCCTGAAGGCATTTCACAATGCAAATAATAGACAGAAACGATAATAAAAATAAAATTTTCTTCACAAGGAACTTGATTAGTTGTCTGCATCCTGGGTTAAAGTGTCTATATCTGTATAAAGTTTTACAATTTTTGTTTTGCTTAAATATAGTGCCATTTAAGACTAATTCCGTATTTCCCAAGATTTCCATGCAGATATATTTATGTCTCTGTATTCTAGTGAGTTCCTTTAGTTGTTGTTTGAAATACATCTCTAAAATTGGTGTATCATCCAAAATTTAGGCTTTTGGAATCTTCATGGCAACAACTGTGTCTGGGTAACAGATTGTTTGTTTAATGGAAATGGAAATTATCAACTACGTGAATTATTTCTTGTGTTATTCTCACAACGCAGTGTTTTGAGTCACATGCTGTTAGACACTTACTGTGACATGCAGCATTGTTTTCACGATACCTACAGCTCCCAAAGGTATCGTCGTGAGAATTAGAGGTCTCAGCAGTTTTTTGATAGGATAGGATTTAAAGCAACATATACACACTATTTTCTTGTTTGAACATTACCCCAACAGCATATTCATCTATACTGTCTTTTCTCTCACCACTCATACAGAGATGAGAAGAGCCTAAAAGAGAAGCAATCAACTTGTGGTAGACTAGTTTTGAGGAACAGATTATTCAGTCACTTGGATGTCTGCTCTGGATCAGGGGTATCAATTCCATAGTGACTGCACATGAGCAAGAATAAGTATTCTTTTGGGTTAATTTGCAGAAAATTTTCTACATGCCACAGTGACCAAAATTAATGATACAGGCTTTTATTTTAGTATTTTCATTACTATTTTGGTTCAAGTCCTTTTCCTGACTCTCTTATGCAGTAAAGATAACTGTTTGTTGTAAAAAAAATAATTTAAGAAAAATCAATAGAAGAAACTTCTATGGTGAAATAATTGTCCATACACTCATAAACAACAACACAGCAAGAATGTGGATTAGTACCAACTTAATTACTTGTTCATAAGTTTATAGACAGATCTGCTCTAGCCAAATTAAATTTTAAAAATAATTTTATAAGATTTGTGTTGTAGCACTTTTTATGGTGAATTATTCTGGAGGAACTGATTCTGCATTCTGTAACAGTCAGAGAGACTGCTTCCACAATTTTATGTAGACTGTTTACTTGGATTTTCCTAAAAGCTTTTTACACGTAGCTCATGGTTGTGGAGGCTACAGCATTTGGACCATTCTCTGATGCTTGTAACCAAGTGCTCTTGGCTTTCTTGAGGATAAGGCAGAATGCAGTTCAGTTTGGGATGAACATGGCAAGAAAGTAGCATCAAAACAGGGAGATCAGATATGCATAAACCACTGCAAAAGCATTAATTTGCCTACTATCACCTTAATAGAAAATTAAACCTTTCTTTCTACTTCATTAGTGTATAGCATCTTCAAGGTGCTGATAACAGACAGCCTGGATTTTTTGTATTAGAGACAAATCTTTCATAACAAGAGGGAGAATGTTTCTCCTTCTCTGAGCTTCCCAGCCTTCATCCCCACTGTCCTCCCAAAGATACCCTTTTGTCTTCCACCTCTTCTCCTGTGAATTTGCCTATCTGTTTCCATTTACTAGCAGATTCCACTCTCCAATCCTCTCCACACAGCTGATGAACCACACAGTACTCTCCTTCTGCTTCAACCTGCCCCAGCAGTTTGCCCACAGCAGCTCTCTCCCTCCTCTTTCTGAGGACCTGCTTTCCTGAGTGAGAGGGTGGCTCAAACTGTAGTCCCTGGGGCTTGTGTGGCATCCTGCCTCTGGCTAGGAGAGATTCCCAAACGACCTTGCAGCTTTGCCAACTCTCTGTCACTCCCTGCCACCCACAGACTACTCGGTTGGAACCGCAGGACACAGAGGCAAGAGCACTGCATGCCCATGTGTCTGTGCCGGGGGTATCGCCAGAGGTGATGTAAAACTGACGCTGCTTCTCTGGGAGGACATCCCACTTTAAAGCACCCATCCACACATGAGCATGCCATGTTTACAGCACAACAGCTCCTTAATGACCCCACTGCTTCTTGCTCCCTCACCCGTTGGTGTGCTGGCTGTTATGCAGGACTTGGCGCACAGACACTGCAGAGCCAACAAGGCTACACAGCAATAAAAATGCTAGCAACAGATAATGAATGGGAGACTTCAGAAATAAAGGAAGGAAACAAAATCGCAGCTGACATGATAAATATTTCCAAAATAATAATAGGGATCAACCAGGAATTTTATCCTTACTCTCTTATCATTGCATGAGAGTAAGGAAATACTGCATGAAAGTAAAAGCTGATCTTTGGAAACTCATGAAAAGAAAATATTTCCCCTCTCCACTCACAGTATATAATTAGCTCATGGTAATAATTGCCCTTGTGTGTCACTTAGGGCAAGTACTCTGTAAGATACAGTTAGTACAAAATACTTGTAGTTACCTATTTCATAAGAAGGATAATAATGGCAAGCTTCAGGCTTTAGGTTAGTCTCTGTTAAAGACAAGGAGGAGACCTGATATGCTGGCTCTTTCAGAGAGATTGAATATTAGACCACAGAGACTTATTGTCTGATCCTGTATGGCAATTTCTACTGTAAAGAGAGAAAGGAAGATGCAGAAAACTGCAGGATCAAGAGGAAACCTGTAAGGAGTGGGGGAGAAGGTCTATTATAATAAAATGAGAATAAAATAATGGTAAAGAAAAAGGCTGAGCTGATGTTTAGGTAAACTCTCTTTTACTTTGTTTCTGTTTAAAGTTTCTGTGAGGCTCTCCAGAGGTTTTATTAAAGACTGTATATTTACCTTTGTTTTATAGAAACATGCTTTCAAGGATCTTATTATTTGACTTGGAAGCTACCTCCACTGTTTAGCTAGATGATTATCAATATGCAGTAAGTCTGACTTTCATCCCACTTCCATTTACAGTTATATTGATTACAATTAATTTATCCGAGAAAGGAATGTCCAGCAATTAGCAATTTGTGAAGTCCAGGTACCATGTGCTGTTACAGTTAAAGTACATATTACAAAGCCCGCTACTTGTGCACCGGCCATAAAGAAAATTATTTAATTTTTTAAAAAAAATTATTGGAGAAATATGACTCAAATATATTTAATTAATGGATAAAGTGAGCGAGATAGTATAAGGCTGATTGACCATTCTGGACATCAAGTTAAACATTTGCTGGGGTTTGAAGAACTTTTCTTTGATTTTGATCCTCGTGTCTTTCAAGGTTCCATTACTCTGCCGGTCAGCCCCCAGGAAAGAAAGAACTGATTTAATCCAAAATACTAGGGCAAAGTTAATATTCTACATGTTACTGACCAATCTAAAATTGTAACTGGAGGTAGTTTTGCCTGAAAATCTGAACAAAGTGTCACAAAAGGTCACAAAGTGGATCAGCGTCATTGCATAGTATGTGTTTGAAGTGGAGCAATTCTGATCCATGTGTTAAAGTTACTCCTTTCCAATATTTGCTGGACTATCCTTAGACCAAGAGAACTTGATGTCGTTCAAAAATTGCTCCTTTAAAAAAATCAGGCTGGAAACAGTGTCCCTCCCCAGGAATTAAAAGTATTGACTGTAAGAACAGTATGTCCACTCATCAAAGTAGTGCTCCAGTTTTCCGTTTAACTGGTAGCTCGTTGTTTTGAGAAAACATAGTAGGGAGTGCCAGTGAAACCGTAAAACATAGAAAACCTAGTCTGGGACAGATATATTCCATGCATACATCCATCTCATTGAGTTACTTTAACATTTCTAAATTTTGTCAGTGATAATGCAAGACAGAAACTGCAACATAAACAAGAGCAAATGTATCTTTATTTGGGTTACCCGGCTTTCTATCCCACTGTTTTCTCCTTTATATTAGCCCCTATTCCACGCCCCAGGGCTCCTTACCAGCTCCTCATTAAGGCATGCACCTTCTTGTGGCTCCCTATCAGCCTCCTGCATGGCAGCAGTTAACCCATTATAGTACCGAGTACATGACTCTTGCAGCATTTATTCAGAGTCATAATGTGCTCTCATTGTATGCCAGGTTTTAAAATTAATTTTGAAGGAAAGGAGAGATGTGTTGAAACACGTCAGATCTTTCTAAAAATGGATTATGCCACACTGTTCTAACTTTCATAAATAATAACGTTTTTCTAAAGAAAGGAAATACAATAGATCTCACTCCTCTGGTATCTGTAAATCATATTATCATCATTGCAGGGGGAGGGGTGTAATTTAAACTGGAGAAAGCAGAGATCAGTTGGAAGAACTGAAAGGAACTAGCTGGAGGAGAGGTGACTGTAGGTTGTACTGAAAACAGATCTACTGGGATGGACAGAGATCAGTAGTCGAGTCCTACACATACTGCTCTTATTATTAATCATTTTGTAGGGACCTATTTTCGTTAATACACACACTGCAGAAAAGGGAGTATATGCAAGTGAAATTTTCTGATTATACAAAGCTAGCAAACAATACCAATAATATCTTGAAGTGCAAGCAGAGAAAATGGATGAAAAGGAATGGGATGGGACAAGGTGAAATCCAGGAATGTTGCCTCAAGATGGTGCACTTTAGAAAACAAATGATGAAACAGTAGGTTTAGGCACACAGTTTGGGTGGATAAAAGAAGAGGTACAAGTTAGGTACTTAAAAATTTGGATCACTCTCCTTACTAATAAAAGGTGACTGTGAGTCTTGGATAAGTTGCGCCTATATAAAAAAAAAAAGTTTGATGAGAGAGAGTAGGAATTGAAATAGTGGTGTTTTTTCCTAATTTCCATTGGATGACATTGCTCTGATAGAGTACAGGCAGACAGCTCACAGCTTGGGTCACCCAATTTATTGCACCCTCATGCAACACAATTAATTCAAACCAGCACAAGAACCAAGAAGATGCACTGGTGGGAGGAGCAAGGGCTATCTAATATGGCAAACTAACAGTGCTCCACTTGTTTACACAAACAAAACCAAGGCTGAAAGGAAACATAACTTGTCTATAAATATACAAGGAGGGAGAAGAGCTATTTAAAGGATGACGTTGACATAAGAACAAATGGTTATAAAATGGCCATGAATAAACTCCAACAGGAAATTAGGAGGAAGCTTTGGAATGATATCCTGAAGCAGCCTTCCAACAGGAGCAGGGGAAGCAAGAAACTTCACTGGTTACAGCATGAAACTTGAGCGCTTCATGAAACCAATTATGTGACATGCAGTTGACAGCAAAAGCTGGGGTTTGAACTTGATGAAGGAGGTCTTTTTAAATCTTATTTCCTATGTTTCCAGGGGAAGCTGATTTAAATCTTCAACAAGAGATGTCTTAGATGCTGATAACAGTAATTAATACCTTACACTCCAGTAATACCCTTCCATCTAAAGACCACAAACATTGAACACATGTGGGAATTAAACATCTAAGTATTCACCTGTGTTGTTTCTGTTATTTTGCAGCCAGGAAATTGTGATGCCCTGAGCAACTCTTTTGGATTACTTGGAAAAATCTGTAAAAATGAAGAATAGACCTCACAGATCTCCTTGTTTTAAGAATAAACCTGTAGTTTTGAAAATTGTCATCATGTTTCCAAGGGTTTTTAATTCCAGAAAATGTATGAAATGTATACAATTGCTTGTACAAAGCTATAAGCCATATGCTGTTTAGCTTAAAATGTCAATGAGTGAGTCAGCAACAACAAGAAAATGAAGGTGTTTGTAAATGTTGCATTTAAAAAGCATTTAGAAAAATGAGAGCGGTCCTCCAAAGATGTGCGCATCTTCAAAATCAGAACAATTCAGTATTTCACAGCCATTAAATAATGTGTCACGTAGCTACAAACAAGAATCATATAGCTTGAAAAAAATGTTGTTTTCCTCTTGGGGAGTTGGAAAAGAACCAGTTCCGTGTGTGTTAATCCCTACTCTGACTTCCACCGGGAAAGGTGCCAGGGGTGGCAAGGGATACAGAGCAGTCGTTCCCTGGCTCTGCTCCCTGCCCTGAAACCCTTCCCTCCAAAACCTGCAGAACTTCAGCTGCACTTGTGGGCATTCAAACAGGCACACAGAAGAGACTGAACACACTGGTTTGCCTCTTATCTGAGGGCTTAAAATCCTCTGTCTTGTCCCTACACTTCCACTTCCATCACGTAGGAATTAAGTCGTTAAGTCCATCTGGTTTCTTGTTTTCACTATGCTGATCTCTAAATAGTGAAGGTCTGTGCACAGAGGTGCATTCAGAGCAGGAGCTCATTTGCACAATTCCCACCTACCAATATCCTCCTGCTTCCTCCACTGTCATGTCAGATGCCAGGTTATGGTCCCCAAACAGAGCAGCAAGACCACTGCCCTCTACTCCTGCAAAATCCTCCACTCTGCATCCTCTGCTAGGGCCTTTACAAGCCCCAAGCAAAGGTGAGCCAGATTGGCTTTCATGTCTGTGTAGAGCCATACCCTAAAAGTACTGGCTCTGTCCAGAGAAAGATATACTCTAAGTTAAAGGAAGCCACATGTGCAGCTGAGCACAGAATCTGGCAGCAGTGGTGTGTAGACTCTGTTAAAAGCAGGCGCTTGAAACAAGACCAAGTGTCTTCCCAGGGTAAACCAGCTCCAAGGACTAGGACTCAACAAACTTGGGATGGGAAGCAGTGCTTCTTCTGGGTGCAGGGATGGAAGGTAAAGGCACATAGAGAATTTGTCAGGCATCTGAAACCCTCCATTTCAAGAAAGCAATTTTCTAGGTGACTAAAATTTACATATGCTTATTTGTAATTGTTAGGCAAGTTAGACTGCCCCCACCCTTCAGATCTTGCTGGTTCTTCTGGACTATAATTTCTCCAGTGGACAGAACACAGAGCTCTGAGTTTTCCCAAAGCTCTAAAAAATGAGGCCATGATCCTTATAAAAACATAAAAATAATAAAAAATAATAGGAATTCCTATACACAGAAAGTCCATATTCTGCCCACAAAAATACATGCTCAGTTTAAGTCACAAAAAATTGCACGTGTGTAGCTAAGCACAGAAGCTGGCAAGGAGCCCACTTGTAAGAAATTCATGCATGTGAGGACAGAATAGATCCCATTGTCTCTTGAGAGCTTTTTAATTTTCCTTTGTTTTTCTCTAGGACATGAATTATCTAAACTGAAAAACAGAATTTTTATCCAATATAATGTGTCTCTGACAGGCAATTTTTAATTTTTTTTTTTTAGATCAGTTACCACTTTAAAGACTGCTGAGAGAAAATAATGTATGTCTACAATCTCTTCCTATAGACTTACCCAAAGTTTGATCTGCTGTGGATGATGCCTAGAGCTGCCTCTGATCAAGTTCTGCCATGATTCATTTCATCCAAGACAGGGGATGAAAGGTTTCCTCCTGTGAGTTTTCCCACAGCCTTTTCAAGGCCATACTTTTCCGCATAGGGACTAGAAGATAGAGTGGAAGGTGAAATATAAAAATTATTATGGTTTCTAAACACATGATCTTTCAAGCAGTTTTTCTGCAGAGTTTAGAACAGTGGTGCCAATTTCTTCCTATTCCTCCCTTTTTACTTCCAGCATTTTCTACCTGTCTTCCCAGAAAATCTTGCAAAAACTCACAGAAAAGTAAAGTGACAGGAAGTTTTTCCGCTACTTAGCTGGAGAAAGATGATAGCCTGAAAAGGATACTTAACCCAAAATCTCTTTTTGGCTGCTGTTTCTGACCTGGAACACACTGAGATTACATCTCAGATCAGCCTTTTTAGAAAGATCTGTACACATTTTTGATTTGAGAATTTGCCTTGGTTCCAGCTAGGTCTCCTAATATCTAAAGAGGAGAAGACCAGAAATCTTGAGGAGCATCCACCTGGCTGAAGGAACCTGGGACCAAACAAACTCAACAGCCAGTCTTCTAGTCCCCATCCCCATTTCTTTCTCTCCCAGCCTCACCATCCACCTGAGAAGGCTTCATTGAACAGGCAGAACTGTGCCACAGGAAATAAATCCCAACTTGTGTTAACAATCTTTATCTGTCCACTCTCCCACATCCAAAATCCCAACATCAAAAGCAGAGGTGTGTTCATTTTAGCTTCAAAGTAGCTCAGATATAGCAGAAGACAAAAACTTGATAAAAAGACAAGAAACTTGACAAAAATCCTCTGAAATAGAAAAACTGATGGTGATCTGATAACGTGTGACTTAAAGGTATTTTACCAGCATTTGATCATACTCTGGAGGGAAGGAAGAAGTGCAAGAGCTGTTGTTTACTTAATATTTTCGACTTCAGCATTCGTTTGATACATATTAGAGGGCTCAGATGAAACCACCTTAGTGTTTAGGACATGCATTTTGCTGTGAGTTTGTGGCAAGTCTTCAACTTGAAGACACAGGAATATTTTTCTTTGAAATGATCTGTGGGGATTTTTGGGTTTTTGGGTTTTTTTTTAAGAGTTATAGGATTTAATTAAATTGGAG
Source organism: Dasyornis broadbenti (assembly GCA_013397935.1). Taxonomy (NCBI): domain Eukaryota; kingdom Metazoa; phylum Chordata; class Aves; order Passeriformes; family Dasyornithidae; genus Dasyornis; species Dasyornis broadbenti. The sequence goes on from VZRN01003869.1 coordinate 221,977, forward strand.
ATCTGCTGGCTTTTTTCAGTCAGAAATTACAAGTGAGCTGTCTCCTCTTTTCCTCTCCCTTCCTCTCTCTCCCTTTCCCCCACAGAAGATTTTGCTAGGCATGTACATCCATTTCAGAATCTAATCATAGACAACTTAAATCTTTCCAACGTTACCCACATTAGTAATTGCAAAATAATAAACATGACAAAATTCAGATTAATAGGGCATCCTGCACAACTCGGATGGCGGGGAGAGCCCTCTGGAATTCTAAGAGTAATAGGTCTGTGTTTATTTCTCAACCGACGGCATAATGTGACTGATTTACAAGAGTTTAACTCAAGTGTTAATCTGACAGTGACGAAGAGCTTCTCAGTGGCAGAATCACTTACACTATCATATTAGTTGCCTCCTCTATTAAAGCAGTATGGTCGATAATTGGAATGCTTTTATGTCTAGTGGTTCTGACAAGGCTCTCTTTAGGTCACATATGGGCGGTCTGGCTTGCTGCACAGCTGAACAGTGGCAAATGATTTAAACTGAGAAAGTATTGTTCTCCTCGTATTATGGAGCAAGGGCAGTTCAAGGAAAGTACGGCTCTGCACCGGCTACCTGCTGGTGTGTAGTAAAATAAGATGGACATGATACTGGGTTGGGAGTACAATTAAATCTATTTTGCACCAATGTGTTGGTGGACAGATGAGTTTCCACATGGCAGAGCTTTATGATCTTTAAGGTAGACTGAACTAATAGATTGGTGTGGAGCGCACTGAAGTTACTAAGGATGAGAAAGCAAGCAGCAGTACATTTGAACTACAGGTTTCTCATATGCTCCACGTCATGCTGAGTTTTTATAGCTCCTGGCTTTCAAAAAGCCTGTTTCAAAGAGGTTTGCGCTAGACTGGGCATGCAGTTTTGCTCTGCAGATATTGTCGCTACCGATTTAGTGGAATGCAATTAGGAAGCCTAAATTAAGTGGTAATGGAGAACCAGCTCTTGAAACTGGGGTTTCCACGGCAACCACTGCTTACAATACAGCCTTCAGTTAGTTTTCCCACTTTATCTGCAAAATGCACAATTGAGCTTTAAAACAGCTTTGTGCTGAAAAGCGCACTGTAAACAACTGTTTGCAATGAGAGTTTTACACTGTCTTTAAATACAACAAGCTATCAAATAAAATTTATTTGTCCACACTAATAAAAAAAAATAAATAAAAATCCACACAGTACAAAAAGCACTAAAAGGTCTGGAAACTTATTATTCTTGCTAGAAATTTATATATAATAAATAAAATTCAAGATCTTGTGGGTACTCAATTTGTCTTTTAAGTCTTATCATTATTCCTCAATTTTAAGATGCATAATCCCATATCTCTCAGTAGTGAGAAGAACTGAGCATTTTGGTACAAATACTGCATTTATCACAATAGCAACACTACATAGTTATAAAGTGCTTTTTGTCTAATATGAACTAATAAATGTACATTTTCATCAGACTTCCTTCAACATCTAGCAATTTTTCCCAATTTTTTAAATTTTTCTCTTTATAATACAATATTATGTCCTTCACAAATGTTCTTATTTTATGGCAAAGTAATGCTGTGCCATTTCTGAAATGCTTAACATCCTTGATTGCTTTAGGATCACAGGCCAACTTTTGCATCTTGTCAGAGGCAACCACAGGTGATTAAATACGCACAAAATGCAGGAAAGTGGAAAGGATTATGTTAAGATCATAGGTGTAAATTGTATTGACCACCCTTTTCGTGACCACCCCATCAAAATGAATCTGTAAGCTGAAATTATGAATTTACAACCAATCATTCTTCTTTGTTGTACAATCACAAGTCTTGGATTAGTACTGTGATTGGTAGGAGTTGAGACCTTGGCAGTATTTAATTTTCTTTTTTTCCCCCCCTTCTTATTCTTCTTTGTTTTAATTAAGAGAAAAATCTCAGAGAAAACATTGTGCTAACTTCCCTGAGATAATTTCAGAAAAGACATCATGTAATTTTGATTTTTGACCTATCAAGTGAAAAGTACTCTTTTAAGGAAGCATTTTTTGGAAAAAGAGAAAAAACATACCAGCAAAGAATCCCCACAGCAAATCAAAACAGACCTAATTTGTGTCTCAGCTCAAGTACAACAACCCAAGCATCTTGCAGCCTTTTGAGGCTGATGCACTTTGTGTGTGTGCATTTTAGCAACCACACCGGGTCGATGAAGAGAGAAAAAGGGTGTGGGGATGAAGGTGGAGGGAAGGGGAGAGAAGGGGGAGGTCTGGGCTCCTTCCCTCAGGAGCCTGTTGGTCAGAGGACTGCGTCTTGACATCCACAGTCATGTATAAATCTGGATTTGATATAGTCTCCGCAGACTTTGAACATGCCAGGCAGGGAAGCTTGCCCTTCACAGTACGGGTGCGCTTTCAGCTCAGGCTGTGACTATTCTGATCTGCCCGAAACAGCCCTTTCAGCACTAACCAAAAACAGAGTGAGGATGGGAAGGCTGATTGCAAAGTTCACATCTCCTCTGCTGTATGCCGGTGCTAATGGGAGTTTCTCCTGTGATGGGTAGGTCATAAAACACACAGCTGCAGAGACTGTGCAGGGTGAACAAATCAAAGAACTCAGTAATAAAAATGATGTGTGTGCCAATATTATTTAATATTAACTTGTGAAAACTGTTGAAGAAACACATCTTTGTCATATATCAGAATTGGCTCTACAGCTGAATCAACGGATTAATAGGGTTATTTGTAACGATATTGTCCTCGTAAAGGCTTTATTATTTAGGAATTAGAGTTGGAAATTGTAATTTCTTTAATGATTTTTCATCACATAAATTAGCCTGCCTCAACTCCTCCGTCTAGAAGGCAAGAGGAGAGGTTGAGCTGGTCCTCTTCCTCATTCTTACACAAAATCTGCTCATTTGGATGGATCCCAAATTTTAAAGAAACAAGTTCCTGGAAGAAATGCAGAATGCCAGTGCTCACAAGACTTTCACAGGGCATCTCGTTTCAACACCGACTGCCTGCATTTTATCGGAGTACTAAAGGACACATTGAAATTATTTTGTTCTGGCACTGGCATGCGTTGTGATGTGTATGCATTCAATTGCACTTGACAAATCTTTGGGGCAAACAAAATGGTCTAATGTAAGGAAATATCTTAACATATTCCAAAATGACATTTTTAGACCAAACATGTGTTCGATTGATTTGCCTTCTCCAGAGATCACTTTTGAATGCAGGCCAGCGATAAGCGGGGGGGCAGGCTCTCGCTGAAGGCCAGGCGGGTCAGCCGTGCTTCCGCTGGTATTTCCTGCGCTGCAGAGTCCCGTACCTAACTGTACAAATAGCTCCACATGGCATCCTGAGAGCGTGCCAGGGAATTTTATGATCTCACGCCAAGTATGGTTGTCAGGTTCCACTCCACTGCTGTGTGTGTATGTGTGTGCTCGTATGTGTGTGTGGCTGAAGCTAACTTCAGACTGAGTAATTACCATAATCCAAACAGGGCCTTTACCATCTTATTTGCATTCAGCCAGCAGTGCTGTTTTTATCAGCACCACTACTGAATTGTTGCAAAGTTTTAATTATCTTGACAACTCTCCTTTTTTTTTTTTTCATTCCTTTTTTTTTTCTCTCCCCTCTTGGGTTGTGTTTGGATTTCAGCAGTCATCCCCCTATGGCAGCAATCACATTTCTGCAATGGGAAGTTTTCTCACTTTTTCTTCTAGCAGTTATAAGCAGCCACAAAGGCAGAAGGGGGCAGAAATGGAGGGAGGTTGTATTTATTAGTTAAAGCTTAATATTTTTTCAGCAAAAGTCACTCCAGATGCCACTTTTTGAATTGCACTTGAAGCCCTGGAGTAACTTTACACGTGTGTAAGCTTGCAGAATTGAAAGAAAACTATTTCCTATGCAGAGAGATACCCCCTTGCATAAATGTTTGCCAAAATAGAGCTTTAGTTGTCATGTTTTCAATATTTCCATAATCTTTTGATTTAGGATTAGTATAAAGTGTATCATGTCACTTATATTTGCTCTCTCTCAAACACCCTGCATTTTCAGTATTTGAATGCTGTTAGACAAATTCAACCTTGAAATAAGACACCGTTTCCTAGCAGTAAGGGTAATTAAACACTGGAAGAGCTTACCCCGGGAGGAGGTGGACTCACCATAGCTTGGAATCTTTAAAATGAGATTAGACATTTTTCTGAAAGACATTGTTTAATCCATCTTCTTGGGAAAGATTCTAGTGCATGTATACAGGGGGTCAGACAAGATGATTGACAAAGTCTCTTTTGACTTTTCAGCCTATTGGTCTAGAAATCTAAGTTCAGATATGTTTTGGTTCACATTTACAGATCATTTATAACATCTACATATAAAAATTGGTTTTGGGGAATATTAAAACTAAGTAGGTTTTAAAACTTTGTTGTCCACTGCAGACAATAATGTAGTGCCTGCTGGTTTTTGCACTACCTTTTGTTTTGCTTTTGTAAGTAGTTACAAATCATAAAGGTTAATGCCCAAAAAAACACTCCAGCATGAGATTGCTGTAGAGGAATAGAAGGCTTTAAAGCCTAAAGATTCACAAGCAGAACGAATGCAAAAATGATTTCTAGTCTGTTGGCATCTCAGGTACAATAGATGTTTTAAAAATAAGCACAATTAATATATTTTTCTAACCATAGAATATTATGACTGTACTTAGCATCTCATCTCTTACTAAGTTTGTGTATTACATTGCGTATAATTGCCATCAGTGTGGCAGCATTCTGTTCATCTGAAAGGTAAACAAATGCTGTTTAACAGTCCTTAGACATTTCTTTTGCTGCAGTTTGGCCTTATGAACACCTTATCCTTGTTTTCCCTTTAAAAGGAAAAAATTAAAGGTAAAAACCATTAGGGATTTCTCTTTAAATCCAGCAATCTATGCATACTACTAAGAATCAATGCTCTGTAAGCTGTCTGGTGTTCTGCAATAAATTCTAGCTTTTATAGACTTTTTCTGGGCCAGGTAGCTGTTAATGCCATAGAAATTGATTATTTGTGGTGTTCTTATCACTGCTTAAAATATCTAATTGCTTTTTCTCCACAGATTTGGATTTGGCTTGCTTGATGCTGGACGATTAATGAAGGAAGCCCTAACTGGACAAATGTTGGTCTCCTGAGACAATGTGTTGTTGATAACAAGTCTGATTTGAGCAAGTCTAGTCAAATTCAATTTTAATAGTATTTAAAGGCACACACAGGCCACATATAGCTGAGCTTTCAGCTGGTTCATCTGTTTTTTACGTTGGTTGTGTTACCAAAGCTTATTCTCATTAACTATTAAACTTTGCAAGGCAGTAAAGACACATACCTGTCAGCTGCAGAGACACAAATTTTGCCTCAGTATAGCAGGTTTTGTTCAAAATTTGCCTTTATTCTTTCACACTTATGCAGACTGAAATATGTAATTCATCTCTGCACAGCTGTTCCTATGGAGGAATTATTGCTCTCTGATTATTTTGAACCCTGAAAATTATTGATTGAGGTAAAGAAGAGACAAGAAGGTATTGCAATCAGTTCTCAATCTAGTGAGGGTCACCTTTTTAAAGGCAGCTAATCCTTAGCCTAAAAGCTGTATGCAGTTGCTACTGCTCCTATAGGACTTTTCACATAACCGTGCCTGTGTCATTTATGTGAAGTACAAAACATTTTCCACCACACTACCAAATCAAGATAACCACCAAACATCAAGGCAATACGTTATTGGATTGCTGCACTGAGTGTGAAATTCAGCTCACAGCTCAGTCACGGCTCCAGCCGAGGAGGAAAAAGGTCTCACATGCCACCAGAATACCAGACTTCAGGATGTCTCCCTTCTCACGAAGTCGAAGCAATGACATCTAGAGTCAATAGGATTTAGAGTACTTTCCTCCTTTCAAGAGTTTCCTTTTTCTAGAGCGAGGTAAACCAGAGGGAAGCAAAACTTGTGTCTGTGCACCTTGCACCCCTTCTAAGCCCAGTGCTAGTCTCTCTTTCGTTGTCCCCAAAGAGGGTTATTGAAAGACAGCCTAATGGCCAGCTCCCTGCAGGTCTAGGGATGGCACTGCACATTGTTTCAAGCACCAGTTTGCAGAAGTGACTGTGTTTTCTTGTGTGGTGTTTGTGATCTTTTGTATACTCTGTAGGGAAAGGTAGAAATCTCAGTGTGGGAAGAAAACTGGATGGACATGGAAAGTGTCGCACAAGGTCCGTGCTCCAGCTCCAGCATTTATCTGTAATCACAGCCCTTTTCAGCAAAGTGGCCCCTAGCTAGTTTGAGACCTGGAGTCCTTTCCTCTGGCTGATGCTAACAATATTTGATTCAAATAAATCAATAACCCCGTTTGTGTCTTTTGTAGCATTATCATAGTCACAGCAGTGATGCTGTAAACTAATGTTTTACCTAACAGCCTAATAATGGTTTAGGCAGTGTTTCATGCATGAGGACACCCCAAGTCAGCTCTGTATCCAGACACAGAACAGTCAGACTTGTCACCGCCACCTTGCAGAGACACCCCTTAGACACAATGCAAGAAACATAATAAAGTTTTTTTTCCTGCTGTGCAGGTACAGAGTAGTAACCTAGGATAAGCTCATCCCACAAGGCACAGTGTGTTTTTGTTTATCCATTTCAGCCAGATTAATGTTAAGATAGACTGGATGCAAACAACTGGTTTTGTGCACCTATGGATCAATGAATTGTGTATGTTTTTCAAGCATTTCTATAGAAAAGGCAGGAATGCACTAGAAATGTGTAATCCTGTGAGGTAGTTGCTTCCCAAAAATGTTCTCTGTTCAATCCTGCAGTAATTCTCCAGCAAAGCAATGGCTGAGAGTTACACCTCTGAGGGACAGGACCACACTCCCTTTTCTCTGGATCAATGTTATATGTAAAAGGCACAGCAAGGAAGTCCGTTTCTCAATATTGTACCTACTTGAGGCTCCTGAAGGTGTGATTAATTAAGAGTGATTAATTAAACTATGAGTCATGACCTCTTTTTTTTCCAGTCACATTACTTATGAAGAAGAGGGCAGTCAGTGCAGTTAAATGGTATGATATAGTAAATTTAGAGGAAATAAAAAGAAATTAGTTGTGTTGCATGTAGTCAACCTATGGGATTTCCTGCTACAGGTAACCATCTGATAAATAAGATTCCTTGACTGAAAGGAATCGTTGTTAATGCTATTACCATAACAGACGGAGCCATTGCTGTATTTCTGGGACTTCTGGGTGTACTGGGAAGGCAGAAGTGAGTCCTGCTTGGCTAATAAAGTAAGAGCAAATGCTCCATGTGCTGGGAAGTCAGGCAGGAGCGCTGTTCTCCATGGACAGCAGCACTGCACTATTAGCTTGATCTATGACTTGCCATTTCATGGTTTGGTTGGTTGTTTATTTGTCTGTCTTTTTAATTCCTCTGGAAAATACTCTACTGGCTCTCTCTGTTGACAGAATGACCAGGCTTGGGCAGAAGACATAGCATTCTTCTTCTTTGACCTTTATATCAAAATTGATTAACAATAATTCTTTTGCAGAAAAGGATTGACAATAAGATGTGGATGTTCATCTTTAATGAACTCTAGTCACCAAGTGGAAACCAGCTAACTTTGATGATGCAATTGACCACCTTCTCTGCAACAGCTGAATAGTTACTCCTCAAAATGGTAAAGTAATGCTGTAGATAATATGAAGAACGACCTGTTGCTCTAGTTGGATTTTGAGTCTCTCATATAATTTTTTTGGGACCGTTCTCATTAGTGGCAATAGCAGGATGTGCTGGCTAGTATTTAAGCAGTCAGAAATGGTATAAATAAGAATTAGAGGCTGCGTAATCCTGTCAAATATTCAGCATTTTACATTTATGTATTTTAGTCGATGTAAAGTAAGGAGTCCACTCATAACTTAATTGCTTTTGTTTATTATCATGTTTGCCATTTTAGAGAAGAGTTCACTGAAAGGTGTCTATTTTATATTGTTCTCACTTTCTAATATAAGATTCTTATTTAAAAGACTCTGTTTTCAATTATGAAAATACTTTCCTGATCCCATTAAGCCAAAAAAAGATGCAGTGCTATTTTTCCTTTTTATTTGTGACAATACAAATTAAACACACCTATGGCAAACCAATTACTGTGTTTATTCTTTTTATACAGAGCAAGCCTGTTAGCTGTGAATGTGAAGAGATGAAGCAAGCAAAAAAAGAAAAAATGTGAAGAGCTTTGCTGCCATATCGTCACTGTATCAGATAGTTTTAGGATCAATGGGTGAATAGGTATGTAAGAGAGACTGTTATTCTAGAGAGAAGGGTTATTTCAAAGGAATAAAGGAGGAAAAAAATTAAAAGGCATATCAGTACATTGTCACTATATGATGACAATATTAGAGAAAGAGCTTAATTTGTCTTCTTTTAATTTTGGATCTTTACAGTGGAACAGTACTACAGAGACATCTAGATAATAATGTCCTTGATCTTATCAAATGTTGCCACAGTACCAGTATTGTCATTTTCTTGTTGGAGTTACTCATGTAAGAGAAACCACTCTGTTGAATACGTTAAAGGTTCGCGTTCTGTCCTTCATTTTTGTGCTTTACATTATAAGACACTGTTAACTGTAGAGGTAATAGATATCATCACCTTTGTTTAACCATGAAAGTGTTGATTTTCAAATTACTTGAAGTTTTAATTATTGTGATTATAACTTCATACTGCTGCCATGACATTTCACATGCAGAAGTTATATCAGTGTAAATCACTTGGGATAACAGAAAGAAATTGAAAGTTTTGTCTCTGAATATTCATTGTACACTGGAAATTGGGAGGTCAGGACTTTTCACAGGTAAGACCGTCCATTCCTGTGTTTCCCTCCATGGAAATACATGCTACATTCCCTTCCTCCCTTATATGCTAGAGCGAGAAAAAAGTTTCCTGTGCCAGCAGGGGTTCAGTGATCTTCTTTATCAGGCACTAGTTTTGGTGGGTTTGGTACTGTACAAGACTGCTGCCTTGCAGGAGATGTGGGGGATGTCTGAATTGTCAGTATCAAGTGCTTGCTTTAAATGCCAGAGGTGGAGGAGTTCTGGGAAGAGCTGGAAAAAACCGAGTACATTAATTTGCACTTCACAGAAGTTTCTGTTAGAATAGAGACAGAAAGGGACTGAATGAGGCAGGAAGAGAAGCAAACATAGAGGTGAAATAATGGCAAAAATTAAACATTAAATATTTCCTTTAACTGCAGTCAGAGATGAGGATTATATTTGACCATACAACCAAATCGTCCGCTACAAGTCAGGACTAAGGCTGACTCCGTTTTTTTATTTCAATACTTTCAATAGAAAGGACCCAGTCAGTTATTCTGTGTGCTAAATAGTGTACTAGCAACACTAATAGACCAAGCAGATGGTTTTTATGGTTGTTTGAGTGATGTAATATTTTACTGTAAATATAAATAGGATGCTCACTCACCTTATTCAAGTTTCCAATGTACTTCATAATAAACCAAGTAATTTTGACAGAAGAATGTTGACCAACCCCACCTAACAGCATTCACATAATGAGCTGAATATTGACACAAATCCCATCCATTAAAAAAGTCAGTGGTATTACATTTACTTTTACAATTTGAAGGATAGAGACAGAAATGCAAGAGGTGGAGTAATAAAAGCCATGTGATCCCTACTCTTCAAGAGTCTCATCCAGAGCCTATTAAGGTAACATACATATTCTTTTTGATTTTAATAAGCTTTGCGTAGGTCAAAAATCATTTAAAACTAATAACAGGAAAAAGAATCACTCTGTTTATATTAGTTGGGTTATACCCATAATGAACTTGTGAAAAAATGAAAACAGTAGAAAACATTAAATAGATCCAAATACTAAATTTATTCTACAGTTCAAGATTACCTCATTTTCTGCTCCAGCATAAGTGTGTAATGTTGTGAACCTCAGACTTTTCCAAAGCCTTTAATGAAAACGTTTCTCTTCCTATCATGGAATATTGCAACTTGCTTTCATCTTGCAGCTGCTCCTTCTAGAGACATGAATCTTTGGACAAACAGTTACAAATATCAGAGGATAGTCTGGAGTGTACCACCACCTGGGACACCAAAGGATTACAGATTGCTCTCATGGGAACTGCTGGGTGAGGGATGGTGACGGGTCAGAAGAACGTCCAGCCAAAGCAGAGTGGCCAGGGGATGCCCCAGGGATCAGAAATAAGGCCAAACATCACTCTTCCAAACACAGATTTCTGAACTAACCTGTATTTTCAGATAGAACAGATAGATTTTATTCTTACAGTGGATTTTTATCTGAAAATAAAAGAAAGCAAGCAAAAGGATTATAAGATTAGATCCTCATTCTGCACTTCACCAACGGAGAACTGAGGAAAAGACTGATGGAGGGATTTTCTGGGACAAGTTGAGCCCTAGGTCGAAGTGGATCTCCTGCCCTGTTCAGAGGCTGCCCTTTCCTGGCTGTGATGTGGAAGAAACACAGCCATTAGCAGGCACTGGCAAAAATGCTCCACCTGTTTTCGCTCAAAGTGACAAAGCCCAGAGGACGATGTCTGTGTTCCCTGCTGGTCTGTAGGGAGCATGATGGAGCTGATGCAATTCCCGGCTCCAGCACACCTGCAAGGTCTCATTGATCTGCTGTTCAGTGCTCTGAAAACTCAGAAATCTATTATCAGTGTGAGCATGTGCTTATTGATCAGATTACCTGCTTCTGCTCCCTGTGTGCACCTAATTGTACCGGCGTGTGCGCACACACACACACCCACACACGCACACACTGGGCATAGGTGCAGGCACACACGCATGGGTTAGGGGCATGTGTGTATGATAAAGGCTTTACCTTTTTTTTTTTTTTTTTTAGCTTTACAAAACTGCACATAAATAAAAAGAATGGACCTTCCCCGTGAAACGTGAGCGCAGAAACACTCACAAGTGGCCAAGAGCTGCTAAATAATTAATCAATAGAGCAGTGTGGCAGTTTGAAATGTAAATGTGATGGATGAAGGTGTGATGCTTGTCATCAAGGAGAAAATGATGTGACTGGAATGGATAACCCACAGTACCTACTAACTGGCAAAAGCTTGGACACAAAGATAAAGTAAAGCCATCAGAAAGCAGCCCTGGCAACCCCTAATTCTTGCCTTTGACCCGCAATTCACTTTCATGTCTCTGTCCCAGAAGAGATGTTTAAAAAAATGATGAAGAGATATCTTGGGGTGGGAAAGGGGTGAGAAAAAAAACCATCTGAAGAAATGCTACCTGACAAGGCTGCAGGCTACATTCTTGAGAACACCTTTCTTTTCTTTATGTTCTCCTTCTCCTGTTAAATAAAAATGCGGCTCCTTTTTTCCCTTTCCTTTCTTCCAAAACTCTCCCGAGCCGTTCCTGCAAGTGGTTCTGTGACTCGGGAGCTGACAACAGCCGCATGCAAAGGAACAAAGAATGAGAGTGACAATTCAGAGTGCACGCAGGTGAGAAAGACACCTTTTACTTATCAAACTAGGCTGCAAAAAATGCTCTTTTTACTCAGCGAGCTAGAAATAGCGGTGATCTAACAAGGCACTGATCCAAATTCCTTATTTATGCTGAGATGTAATGCTAACAGGATTTTTAGGTTGACTAGTAGTCTGTGGCCCCTCCGTTCAAGTAAGGAAACATTCCTCTGATTTGGAAAAAGGAAAATCCATATAATTACCGTATATTATGTGACAGGAAAATGTATGCTGTGATGGCAAAGGGTGACAGAAAATGTCCATCAAAAAAATTTGTTTTCAGCGACTTCCTATGCCAGTCATTGCATTCTCTCTGTGGGGAAACACAACCTGATAGAACTCAGTTCTCCAAATTTGAGAGAAATTAACTTTTGTTAAAAATGGGATTTTTTTGATCCTTTTTTAAACCTATAAAATTGCAAGCCTGAAAGTAGGATTTTAAAGTTCAATTCCTCTTTCTCCCTGGAAAAGAGAAACCAATTTCTCAGTAAGTACCGTTTAGCAGGTTGGTTTTTTCTCTTCTTTTGTTATCAAAAGCCCACTTTTTACAGAAAGTGAAAAATACCACAGTTTAACATTAGATTTTCAAACTCCCCAAAGTATACATTAGCGATAACACCCACTAAAAGTAAAAATTAAATATAGATATATATAACAGTGCTTTGGCACACAAATAGATGTTCTACCATTCTTTAGATATAAAATATACATACAAGTATTCTCTTAAAATTTTTTGTGATTTTTAAGACCTCTACACACATGAAGCAGCCTGCAGTAGCAGCAGATCTCCAGGTGAACTCACCAGTGTTTCCATATTTCCTCAAATTCCTTTTTTTATCTGTTTTTTGGTGGGATCAGGTTTTTAATCTTTATGATACCTTTATTAAAGGGTTATCAAGAAAACACATAAGTATTTCTACACCAAAAAGTGGTTACCAAAATTAATTTTAGAAGTCAAGAATTAGAACTTACATTAAGATAGAACCCTAGCTGGCCCAGCTCCATAGTAAATAAACCTGCTTTTGGTCTGGGACAGGTTGCTGATGTAAATCCATTGAAGGGTGATCTTTCCTGTAACTTGGCTACCTGGATAAGTTTTGAACAGAGTGCAAACTATCCATGTATACAGGGAATCACGATGCCCAAAAAAAAAAAATTCCCATTTAAAATGACAAAACTGTGATCTGACTGGTAATTCATCTTGAATTTCATTTCTGGGGCATTTTAAGTTGTGTTTTCAGATTTGTCCTTTTAGAGCTTTCATATAGCTCATGTCAGAGCCACTTAGCTGTATATCTTTACCTACGTGGCAGGCACATTCATATTAAATTTTAGTGGTTTTGTACAGCTTCACAAACGCAATATCATCCTAAGTAGGAATCAGACTTGAGCATTTGGAGCAATACGGGTACACCAGTCTGTGGGATGGAGGAATGATCCCACACTTTACATCTGTTATGTTTTTGACAGGATATGTACATAGATTTTTGCAGTATTAAAAAGGAATTTGGTCAAATGGTTCACAGAGATTGATGCTGAGAATACGCAGTTGCTGTGTCACAGTAATGTAGCAATATTTATCACTACTGGGACTTCTATTCCCTCATAAACTGCTGTAGAAGTGGAAAAGAGACATTTTAGGACTATGTTGTCACTAAACTCACAGAAGTCCATTTCTGTACCTCTAGTCTGTCTCATCTACAGAGGGACTTGCAATATAGAAATGACAGGCTGGGCTGTAAACGTGCAGCAGTCATGCCCAGCCTCTGGGAAGAAGAGGCACCTACTCAGGCTAGAGAGAGCTGTGATGCACCCTGTCCCAGTGCCCAGTTAGGAGGATCAGCTCACCACTTTAGAGGTGCCTACCAGCCTAGCAGTAGGAGCAGTGGTTCTCAGTGTTAGGGATTGTACAGATACACCAGCAATTAGGACTAGTTTCAAATATCAGAGAAACAGAGGCATCAGCAGGACTTTGTTTTCTTCCCCCTTTAAGTTTGCAGCTTAAATACTCTTTGCTTTAAGAGTACCTGGCAAGAGGAAAGGGACATAAAAATTGTCCTGACAAAGGCAGAACTAAGAAACAGACCTGTGTCTTAGCCCCAACAGTGGCCACCAGCAGCTGCCTGCGGAAGAGGACAATCTGCTAACCTTGTAGCAGAGTGTCCCAGATCACTGTCCCAGCCTCCAGCAATTTGAGGTTTGGACACATCCTGAGTTAGAAAATTCTGCCTACCTTGCTGTGGCGATGATTGGTTAAATATATGGCAATGACTATCCCACACCAGCAAGCTTTGTTTCACCCCAAGAGTTATGCCAAACAAGCTGTACATCATCATGAAGAATAACTGCATTTTCCCGGAGTTGATTTCCTATGGCACATTTTACTTAGATACTTTCTCAACACCCTCGCAAATATGTCATAGATCTAAAGCACAATCTCCCTTTTAAAATGAATGAGTCTGATTACAGGCATATTCATTTTGTAAACGGTACAAAAGGATACAAATGTGCCTTTCCATCTCCTATAATGTCAAAGTAAGACCCTCTTGCCCTTTTATTTCAATCCCCGCAATTTGAAAATAAAAAAATGACTTGATTATATGTTTTTTACCATTAAGTGTATAATTGCTTTTGTGTTTTGACATTTAATTCCTCTTACCAAAATACATGGTAGGAATTAAAAGTCAAATCTTTTATGTATTTGATGTACAGAACCTTCCATGTATTTCAATAAGAGAGATAGGACAATGAAACCTTACGGCAGGTATAGTGAAGCCATCTGAAAATGAAGTCCCTTTTTATACTGGAAATCTGACTGTGGCCCCAGTTCTGCCCTCCCTTATCTAGGTCAACGGCTTTTAAAATCACTGGAAGGTCTGAATGAGTCAAAACCAAGCAAAACCTGCAGGACTTGACCTTTAAAATAGAGCTGGGATTATACCGTGCCCTGTCGGGCAGATTTTGAGATTACAGTCCAGTCTGAAAATTAGTTTTGAAAGCCATAAGGCAGGAGTTGGCCAGGCACTCGAGTGTATTGACCTGGTATGGGATAGCAGTAGTGAGGAATACAAGTCCCAGCAGGGAGGGCCAGGAGTAGCCAGGGCATCAGTAGGGTTGCTCAGCTGGCAGGAGGACTCTAGAGACAAAGTGAACTCTGGGCTGGTGGAAAGAAGCTGCATGCAGTATGTTCCTTGTGGGTGTTTCACGTGGGTTTTATCTCCCCTTTGTCTCAACTTTCCCTGTAAAGTTTTTCCCACGTCACGAACTGTCCTTCCCTCTACTGCGTTCTTCCCTCTCTCACAGTTTTCATATTTCTGCTTTTCAGTTGTTCTTCTATCTCGCTTTCACTACTTGTGCCCTTTACTGGAATTCTCCCACTCCTTTCTTCCCTGTACTGCATGCCACATTCTCCATCTTTGCCTTAACTTCTGTCCATACTCATCCACAACCTACAGGCTGAGATTTCTCCTGATTGTATTTCCTTCTACTGGTCACTTCACTGTGATTTATCCCCACTCATTCAAGTCCCAAAGTGACTTGACCCTACAGCCATAGCTGGGATTAGTGTCCTGTGATTCAGATGTATGGAGTCTAGTGCTCCCTGAAAAAGTTTTCTACAGTCTGGGAAGCGGATGATGTCTGGGACATCAGATGATTTGAGCTTGGGACTGGATGAGCCAGGAATGTTGATGGTAGGCAGTAATGGCAAACAAGAGCTCAGCAATGCTCTTCCCAGTTGTTGGTATTCTCACCCACAAATTCTGTCATGCCTCACTACAACCTCTAACAAAAACTGCTGCTGTAGGAGGATATGCTCTTGGAGTAAGATTTGTGCTGTATTTCTCCTTTTCCCAAAGCCAGGGACACAATTTTCTTTTTTTCATTTCAGGAAAGATGCCATCAACAAAGATAGAGGACAACATACAAGGTATTGAGGAAGAGAAGTAAAGGCAGCAGGAAATAGTTACATGGGGAAGAAGCAAGTTAGAAGAGAGAGGGAGAGGAGAGGGGAAGAGAGAGAGTGAGTTGAGAGTATCTCCACACAACAATTGTAAATGTCACCATATCTCATGGAGACACACTGAGCTCCCCATAATGAAAGCAGCTTGCATTTCATGGGTGCCAACCACAAAAATGCTGGAAGTTGCCTCCCTTTGGCCATCACGTGCCTGCACTTTGCAGGGGGGAATGAGACAGCTTGAGGCTGCTCCAGCCCAGCCAGGGTTTTTGAGGGCCTCCTTTCCATGCATCCTGCTGCTGACAGGATTGTGAGCATGAAGGGTTTTCAGGTGTGTGTTAAAGGTGCATTTAGATATGCATGCATTAGTTTTAGAATTAGTTTGTAGTTTTGCAAACATGCACACGCACTTGCGCATTTTTTCCCATCATTGTTTGCACATGCAAAAATTTCAATTTAAAAATTAGAAGGGAATGGAAAGCCCACAACAAGTAAATCATGTAATTGGCCCAAGCCCATACATTCAGGAAGGCAGAAGATTTACAACACAGAGCACAGTTACAACAAAGAAATGGATCTCATGCCATTTTTGTTAAATGAGCAACTGCAAGTAATAAAAGTCATTGATTTATACCTGTATCATCCAGCCTTTGAAGAAGTTTCTTGATTAAAGTTTAAGATCAGACATCCTGAATATCCTGAGTTTGTTCATGTGAGTAGCTATTTTACCCACAGTTGAGTGTCATTTGAAAATTCTGTGTCTTTGAAAATCTGTATCTTTTCTCAAGGGACCCACTTCTCAGTAGCCATCAACTCAAGGAGATACTTCAAAGTTAAGAACATTTTTTCTTTTATGATCATGCAGTTCTCAAAATTGGGAGGTGCAAGACAGGTGCAAATTATTGCTTTCTTGCAGCTCATAAGGGGTGACCATAGCCTTCAATAGGTCACCTTGGATACTACACTGTTCCAGAACACACATACATATAAACAAGAATATTAATTTATGCTACTCATGAGGGATTCTCTGTTCACACCAGTCACCAAATGGCTTTGAGGTCATTCACAATGACCTTTTAAATATTTTTTTACAGCAGTAATGTCAAACAACTACAGAATTTACTGCTGCTTAGCCTGAAAGGGAGCTGTTTCTCAGAATGGGGAGCTTGGGGAAGATGTTTTCACTCAGCTGGAAGCTTTATGGGGCAGATTTCGTCCATAGTCCAGAAGTAAATGTCAACTCCCTTGAGATTTTGAAACTCAATGAATGTTCAGCCCCAGAAATCAGGTGATGAACCAGAACTTCGGATTCTCAGAAACCAAACACTTTGTGCTTCAGAGAGATTTGGTTTGATTTTATTTTTTTCTACATTTTTTTTCTTTTTTCCTTAATTTTGATGGATGATGTTTTGTTCTGCAGTGAGTTTTAATGCGTGTAGCTGTGGAACATTTTCAATTGTCGCAAACAACAACAACAAAAAGCAATATTTCAATATTTCTCAAGAAAAGGCTTCAAAGGTTTCAGATCTTTTTAAAATGTTTCTGCTTTATTTTGACGTGGCATAAAAGTTTTGTATGCAGTCTCGCATCCGCTATTGTGACAGCTGTATTTAATGAGTGCAAAATGATCAGAAAAACATCCTTTACTGTGGGTTGCCATTGCCAGCAGATGACAGGAGAGAGGCAGTACTGTAATAACAGAAGCAATGAAGTAGTTCATATTACTACTGATGAGGTATTTCTAGCTCAAACACTTAAATATGCCTTTTGAAAATAATGCATTGGTCACATTACCTGATCATTTCATCAGATTTTGTTTCCAAGTGTGTTCTGAAATAAAATTGTGCATTCTTAGCCTCAGGTCATGAAGTGGTTGGTTGCGACATATTATTTGGGGATAACACAGTCAGTTTCCGTAAGATGAAGAGGGAAAGGTCCTAGTCTTGTCTATAAATACCGGCCTTTCCATCAAACTAATGCTAAGCATGAAATGCAGATCCACAGATATGCTAGAAATGAAACATTGCACAGTACATTTGATTTCTATTTTATATGCATATTTAATATCAGAGTATTTTAGTCCAAATTGGAGAGAGTATAAAAATGAATCTAAATGGATTTGAAAGGCAGGGTGTTTCTTTTTTCAAAGCTTCGTCATTCCTGACTTCCTCTGGTGACTGTTAGCTTATCATGCCTTTGTACAGGAGATCTAAGTATTTCATTCTCTCTTGTGTCTCCATATGGTACCATTTCGCAGATAGTCTTCCTTTGGTCACAAGATGACAGTGAGAATGGATTGTCAAACTGGACCACTATGACAATTTACTCTGGGGGAGAAAATCCTGTGGGTGTTTAGAAGCTTTAGTGTAAGTTATTATTTGATTAACTTATCCTACTACTGACAAATAATTAGGTCAGCAATTAATTTCAAAATGCAAATGTGCTACAGGCCTTCATATTTTAAGAAATTCCCTTTGTCTTTAGTTTCTACTTGTGTTAAAGTCTTAATGGATTTAGCTGAGTGAAGAAACAAAATTATGTTTTCTAATGCTTTATTTACTTGGTTGAGTTGGACTTTTTCAGCAAATATTGACAGCAAATGTTTGTTCAGAAATGATCATGTGAAATGGAATTTAATGGAGTAAGAAAACAGAAGAGTAATGATGAATCACTAATATATATATACATATATATATTCATACTTCTGTGCTAAAATACTTATCTATCTTCATTAAATAGGAACAGAAAGACAAACCAGAGGGTCAGGAGTAGATCATTGTGGCAAAGTCATTAGTACCTGCTTAAGCTGACAAAGAAACCAGGGTATATCAGAAAAAACCCATACTTAATATTGCTACAAGTGTGGCTCAAAGAAACCTATCTACCGGCCTATCTCAGGGACTTTATTATTAAACAAACACAGATTAAAGGCTCAGCCTTTCCCAAGAGAAGCTCCAGGGAATTTTCTGTTGACTTTAAGGGAGTGAGGCACCTAAGTCTACATTTTCTGTGATTAAAATCATGCAATTTTTTAGAAAATATTCAAAGTTTGCAGCTGTAGACAAAATCAACCAGATATCCTGATGTAAGATCTGAATGAATTTACATAGGTGGCAGAATTATATTAGAGTTCCCTATGAGTTATTTTGCTTAATTGTTTCAAGTCAAAAAGGAGAGCAACCACTCAAAAATTAGGTGAGTGTTTTTCACAAAACTTTTACTGATCTGAAGATAAAAAAACTCTTTTTTTTTTTTTTTTTAATGCTTAATGATGCAAGCCACTTTGGAAGAAATAATGGTTTAAAAAAAAGTCAAATTTTTGTTTTTCTGGGCTTTTTGGGTTCAAAACGGTACTTTCATATCACATTGGTTAAATTAGTAATGCAAATAATTACATGAGGGGTAAAAACCAGAAAAAAGATAAAACTGAACAGTGCATATTTAGAGGATTTTCATTTTGGAAGGAAAACAGAGAGAGAAAGAGGAGAATTGTATGGGGTCAATATGTGTCATGTACACAGAAAAACTTTGTTTCCATTCTCTTTAAAAGGATAAAATCCAGGACCCTCTTTCCCTTTCAAGCAGCACTGGAAGAACTTTGAAGGTTCCACTAGGCAGGAGCAGGCAACACAAGACTGAAGCTTGATTTTGAATGAGGGAGAATCTCTCCCTCTCTCTCTCCCCCCAGAGCTGTGGGAAAGAAAATCAGAGCTATCTCTGGGTACGAGAGGGCTTAACTGTTGGGAGCTGAGCAGATAGAAACTTTCTTGTAAGATAAGGCAGTGAACATGTTGTTCAGCTGTACTCTGGCAGGGACCCCCACGAAAGAATCACTTTTCAAAAAACATACAGCTGCCTTCAAAACTGTCCAAAGGATAGGAATGGGAATGATCAGAAATTTGGGAAATGTCACCTACAAGGAAATCCAAACTGGGGTGATTTCATCTGGAAAATAAAATGAGTGGACATAAAAACCAAAGACTTCAAATATTAAAAGCCTTCTGGGAAGAAGCAGGGAAGAGTTTGTATTTCAGGACTACAGCCAGATGACAGAGGGTGACAGTCCTACATTGAAACAAGGGAGAGTCGGGTCAAATGTTGGCAAAAATTTTCTCACAGTGAAGACATTGAAACTGTGGAAATGATTGTTTATGGAGAGTCTGGAGTCCCCCCACAGAAGACCTTTGAGAATAGGCTGCATAAACTACTTTCCAAAATAATGTGAATACAGTTTTTGTCTGAAAGCAATTCCTTAGCAGTTATTACATTGATATTTTTAATTGATTTTAAGAAGCTGATGGAACTCTTGCTTTTGTGGTAGTATAAAATAAACTTTTAAATTAATTTAGGGCAAGAAACACACTATGAATGCCCAGCACAGCTGCCATTATGAGTGAGAGCAATTGCAGATGGGGTTTATCTGCTGAAGCAGGACAGATAGAATGGTCTGCATGACCAAAGGTGAGCTCATTAAAATAACAACAAAAAAAGAATAAATATAGAAGATTTCAGTGAGGACTGAGCTGGCATTAAATACTGTAAAATGGCATTAAATAATGTAAAATAAAGGAAATCAATATGCCATAACTTTATCATTAGAGTCGGAGTATATTCAACAGCTTTTAGAAGCAGAGTCACTATGACTGTGATCAAGCGGAGAAGTACGAAGCAAAGCAATCTCAAACTCTGCTCCAATATTAATAGCAATTTGATATCATAGCAATGTGGCAAAAATACAGAGAATGCAATATGTATAATGCAAGTTTGAGTAAGAATATTATTTCTTCCAGGTAGAATCTTTATATTTGACCAAAAAAAATCATAGAACCACACAATCATAGAGTATGCTGAGTTGGAAGGGACCCACAACGATCATTTAATCCAGCTCCTGTCCCTGCATAGCACCACCCCCAAGAGTCACACCTATACTCTTAACGCACACTATACCCTTAAATTTAAAATACTCAAACAAACGTCTGATGTTGTCTCAAACATAAATCTCCCAAATCAGAATGATCTCTGGAGTCACCTGCATAAAAAGTATGTAACAAAGTAGAAAGAATTTTGAAATATTGTCACACTCTAAAGTTAGGACATTTCACATTATTTTATTAATGCATTTGTATCTTTTTACATTGAAGCATTCACACTAAATATCCTAGTCCTTTAAAAAAGCCTTCTGCTGGTTTCCCTTCCCTTAGCTGCTTGTGTGCTAGTGTTTTCTCTTTGTCTCAAATAGGGAGCGGCACGTCCCACCTCACACGGTCTGTCCTTCTCTCTTTCTGTCATCCTTGGGAGAGAAGAGATTTTCCTTATCCTGTAAAATGGTGTCTGAGGATTGCCTTGTGGGGATCAGAGGGGCATTTCCCTTGGGACTGCCAGGCAATGGCTCAGGCCTGATGAGTATTTGTTTCTCCTGTCATCCATTCTGAAGGGCATAATCCCAAGGAAATCAGTGGGGAGTTTTAATATGGACTTTGAAGGCCAGATATGCCTAAGAACATAAAAGTGATTAAGAAATTATTCTACTGAAGCTTTCCCAACAATCTGGGGCTGTCTTTTTTTGAAAAATAAACCAAAATAAAAATGCCTTCCTTTGTTTTTCATGAATATCAGACGACAAATTTTCGCTCTTTCTTATAGCCTACATTTGGCAGACAACTGCAAACACAGGTTCCAACTTCAGGTAAACTTATTATGCTAAATCCTCCCAGTGGTGTCATTTGGATCCCAAGCATAGTTTTGAAGTTGGCCTGATTCTTTTCATATGTGGTTTCAACTCCAGTAAGGCTTGTTCCTGTATATGAAAGTAGTGGTACAACTGTCCTATTTAAATAAGTGTTTACCAAAAATTACAAAGTTTGACTCGATTAACTTTTTAAAGAAACATCTTATCTAACATTCTGCTTAGACAAAGTCTTCACTTTGTAATATAGTATGCATAGTATGGCATTGTAAAAGGCCTCTTTTTTTTAATAACAAGGTAGAGTCAGACCCTAGACTGTCTGGTGTCATCTCAAAGCATGTGTCCCCTCTGCACCCTGCAGCTGCCCCTCAATCTGTCTTTGAGTGTCTCCCATCTGCCTGGGCCCCAGACATTTGGCATCCCTTTGTTTCAGGGGCCAAATCTCCAAAACAAGGAAGCAAATACAGACTCCAAAGGACCCATTGCCTTTCAGAACATGCCCTCAGCAGAGTGAAGAGTTTATTACTCTTGAAAATCCTCTTCAGCACTCCAAAATCCCTACTTCAAGTGTCATAACCACTTGCTTGGCATCAACGTCATGTAAAAGCTACCACAGAAGATGTTGAAAAGTAACAGAAAGAAGAAAGATACCTTAAGGCAGATGGCACACTAATTTTTTGAGAAATAGTACAACCACACATGAGAGACAACCAGCAAAGAAAAAAAATTGAGGGAAACAGAGGGGAGTTCATTACCTGGAAATCACACACTGGTCTGGGAAACGATGTGAGGGGAGCAGCTTCCTTTTCCTCAGAAAACACATATTGCAGCATCTTCATCCTCACAAGAAAAAAAAGTATGAAACCTTGAGAGTGATTACCTGTGCTGTTCTCTCTTCCTTACCACCCTAGTCAGCCACCCATGACAACAGAGCCAGTTAGAGAGTCCCAACCGGCAAAAGGATTAAAAAAGAAAAAACTAAAGTGGAAAAATGCCTCAGGCCCCACACATGTGACTTCACAGCAAAACCTAGAGCCAGCCCTGAGGGGTCTGGTACAGAGAGCGAAGTAATGTGACTGTGATTAGGATGTGTGGAAATTAGAAGCCCTCTTGTTTTAAGAAGGCAGGTTATCTACCAAGCCTGCTCTACACTTCTTTCAACTGTAATGTGGTGAACAAAGGCTGTCTGTAGAAGATGCTGTATTTCTCTACCCAGTCTATGTCACTTAGAGCTTTTTATGCTAGACTCGTTTTAAAAACTTCAATTTAAACCAACATGAAAGGTCCTTAAACAGTAAATAGCATATTATATCAAAAACAAATAGATTAAAAAGTGAACAACCATAGCCAGTATATCTCTTTCCAGAGGAGTTTCACTTTCTACACTAACTAAAACTCTAAGACTGGCAGATCTGGGCCAGAGGTTTGTAATGGGCCTTTTACTTTTTTTTTCCTCCCTCTCCAGAGATAAATAATCAGTTTTAGAGAACTGATAAAAAGAGACAAGAATGAAAAGTGAGTATGACACATTTATGAGAAGGATTTTTCATCTGTTTCTTAAATACAGCACCTTTATTTCAGATTGTATTTAAAAAAGAGACAGGACAGCCAACCAATTTATGTTGTGCTGCACTAGTGAATACATATGAATGTATGGAGCACAGCCGGAGAGAGACAGAAAATTCACCCAAAATTTCCTGACAAGTTGAAAAAAGTTATGTTATCATTCAAGAATCATTTATTTGAAAAAGAAAAATAAAAAACAGGCCACATGACTGGAGGCAGCAGAGAATAAAAACACATTGTTTCCAGACAAGTCCCCATCAAAGACATATGACTCGGGACTCTGAAGTCAGAATATCTTCATATTTTAAATTTCCATGAGCACTTTCAAGAAAAGCTGGAGTTCTGCTATAGGATTTGCTACACACTTTTCACTACTGATTGATAGCAAGAAGCAGCATTAGCAGTATTTTTCCCCCATCGTTCCTCTGAAGCTAATGGAGTCGAGGATTCGTTACTTGATCTAATGGCAATAGCTTTCCAATAGACATGCACAGAATCATTGATTAGTTTGTCCTCTTCTTGTTTGCGTTGGAACACTGTTCAATTTACACCAATTAAAGAATGCTTGGTTTGTGTATTGAAGAATAATTAAGGGATGGAATTCCCTATAGGCTACTAAAAATGACATCTGACTGGAATGGTGATTACAGCATGAAGACGGCATTAGTATTTAAATAGTTTGACTGCTACATAAAATCATTACAGCACCTCACCATGAAAAAGAGCATTAGTTAATTTTGCCTATAACAAAATTAGTTGTATGTATTTGCCTGGTCACTTTAAGTAAATTTGACAAGGCTAATCTTAAAGCAAGCGATCCCGGTTTGGTGGAAGGAGCAGGTAGAGCACTGTTTAAAGTAATCATCTTGATAGATATGTATATAATCTTCAACCAAAATACAAATAGACACAAATGAATAGCAAGAGCTTTGTCAGAGATGCTCAAATCAAATGTAAACATTAAAAACACATTGGCTGCTAAAACTGAAAATCCAAGGGTAACTGGCATGTTAATTATACAACAATCAAGGTTTCACAAACCATAAACGCACAAGAAATTCTTATTTGTCTGCCACTGTGGTTGTCAAACCGTTGCTACCCTTTCTAGCAGTGCATGCTACAAAGAATCATGGAAAGCAAACAGGCATCGTGGAATGAGTCTTCCTTGCTAGAAGAACTCCCCTATGAAATATCCCAAGGGATTAAAAATATTGGAGTGGGCTAGCACATCCATGTAATGCCTCCTTAGACAAGCTTGTTTTTCTATTCGGATTATAACATGGAGGTGAGGTTTGTTCTTGGAAATACTGTTGAGGAAAGAGGGATTTTTATCTTCTGTTTAAATTTCTCCATGCATATTAAATTCTATCTCCTAGCCTTAGATTTTAGTATCTACAGTTATGACCTATGCAAAACGTGACAGCAACATTACTGTAACATAAACTGCTTGGGGCCAGTCCTGAAGCATATTTATATTTCCATAGCCTACTTAAATACAGTGTGTTTGTTTTACTAAACTTAGATACTGTAGTATATTTTATAAGATCATCCGCCTGCCTCAAGACCTCACATTGCAGCTACTATCCTTCCTATGAGAATTTATGCAGTTTCGATTGAAGGTTGTCAACACCCTCTTTAATTCAGCAAAGGGTTCTCTGTGAAGGAACATAAGACTTTTCCATTTAAGCCTCTAAGGGCATGTAGGCATGCTTATTAGCATGTCTACATTGTGCAATGCACAACTGTGTCAAAGATGCCCAAGCTCCTAAGCCCAAGTTCCAAATGAGGTGACACATCTGCACAGCACAATACATCCTTATTTGCGTGGCCCAGCACCTCTTGCCAATCTGCAGAGCCTCTTTGCAGATCAAATTAGTCTTTGGCGCCATGCTGTTCGTGTGAACTGGTTCTGCAGGTCACTTACGGATATCTTCACTGCACTATATTCCACGGGATGGATCTGCCCTTGAATTAGGTTTGGGACAGTACACTTCATCACATAGTACATCCACTGACTTTCCATGGGGTTTTGTTCCAACATTTAAAAAGTCTTCTGTTCTGGCTTTTGTTTTCATGTTGAACAAGTAGTTCTTGCTTCTGTACCAGACCTCCTGTTGGGATCTCCCACTATAATCTGCCTGACTAGACCTTGGGCTTTCAGGAGTGAGACTAACGCTTCTTTTCAGTGAATAATATCCTTTTGCAACAGGGCTGATATAAGGGTGTATTCTTCCTTCCACCTATGAGAAGAAAGTCCATTAATTTCAATAGAAACTCTCCATGCAGAAAAGGGAGAACTGTGCCCCAGGGAACACTCATGGAAGATTAATGGTGAGGAGAGAAAAGTGATACAGTACAGGCAGAACAAAATCAGAACCCACCACACAAATAAAACTGGACAAGGGTTCATTTTTTAAAAGTCAGTCAGAAACGGCAGGAAGGCTTTGAAAAAAAATTCAGGGCTGTTTCAGTGCACTTTTGCATACATTGGCTTTCAGGAGACATGAATAGAAACCTAACAGTAACTCTTTTTTCATACCTCCTTTCACAGGTCTCACTGGCAAAGAAGGATTTAGCACTTAATTCCTGTACTTTTATGTGGCAAATTAGGAATTTGCACCTTAAAAGGAAATTGCTTTTCAAACTCCCATAAATTCGGGATTTTATTTTTTTTAATGGCAGAAAACATTCCCTACGTTCATCCCAACACATAATAAATAGCACTCTCCATTACTTCTCTCAGAAAGGTGTAGGAAAGTGGGCCTGGCCAAAGAGAGGTGTTTATCATTCCTCCTGAGAAGATGCTAAGGGTCTGGAGCCTGTCCTTAACCCTTTTGTCTCCTCAACCCTTTTTAGTTTAGACTAGCACATTTGTTCTCTTTCTCAAAATCACGTATCTGTTGAGGAAAGTATTTAACTTGAGACCTGGTTACTTGATGAAGTAGGGCCAGCTGGCACCAAACAGTCCAGACCAAAATTGGAATAAGAACAGAGTTACAATGTGGTTTATTTTTCAGTTTACCATCAGCTAAAAGTAAAAACCCTACACCATTTTTTGCATCATTTTAGATAACAACTGCTTGGTTTCCGACTGCACCAAAACAGGAGGAAGGTGGTGGAGACTGACACAGCATGAGAGCCTGCAGCAGGTGGAGGTTGCTTACTCTGGCAGGAAGCACTGAAATGGAGATGGTTACGCTGACCCCAACACAAGGTCTCATCTCTGTGGAGCTTGAGGCTGAGGTGGTGCCCACCAGAGTGGGACAAAGAACATGATCAGAGAACCTCTGAAGATCTTTTCTTCATGAGGGCAAAACAAGACTGAAAGACAAGGAAGTGCGGCCCAGCGAAGAAGTGTTCTCTCACCATATGGCACTACACTGGCAACTCTGGCTGTCAGCAAAACAGCTCCCATTCTGATTGTCGACATCGAAGTGAAGATAAGCTTTCAAAAAGGTTAGTACACACCCTAACTTTTTTTTATTTTTTAGTCATTTCTGAGTTATTTATGGCCTAGTTTCTTTGTCTCTGCACTTCCTAGCATGACAAAAGACCAGAGGCAGGTGTTGGGATAGCACTGGTTTTTCTCATTTAATCTGTGAAGCACCATAAAAAACAAACAACAAGCATGGAGCATGCTCTGGATTTGTCTAAGCGTAAGTGGTTCAAATACTAACATGTGAATTTAGTAAAGTTAAAGTCTGTGGAATGGAGATAAATTACAGCAGCAATTGAAGTTGAATGTGATATAGAAATCCAACTAACAGAAGACTGTCTGGAAACAATTATTCAGAAAGCTGCTGACCCTCTATTTCTTTTAAGAGTTAAACATTTGGATCGGTTAACTGGCAGCTGCAATAATAGGCATATGCTCTAATCTTTGATCCGTAGCTGAATTTGCAACTCTTTGTATGAGAAGCAGATCACATAGATTTGCATATTTTTAAGGATCTATAGGGAGAAAAAGAAGAACAAAACCTGCTTTTCCAAGATGCCACTTTGAGATCACACAGAGTGTCATGGGTCCCCCCAAGTACACTAATGTTCAGAGTCAGTTGCAAAACTCACAGGTTTTATAAATGGCCCTAAACTGTGACATTAACATCTGAAGATTAATCAAAATTCCTTCTAACACAGCCTGTTGCAAGCCAAGGTTGGATCGTAACTCTTCGGAGAGTTATGTATATCTATCATGAAGATCCCATTTCCATATCCAAAGTTGTGTCAGAACTTTCCTAAAATCTTAAAGTGTCCAGAAGCAATCGATAAATTTAAAAATGTTTTGTAACCAAATGAGAAACTATTGACTAGACTCAAATGCATGAGTAAGTAACAGATTTATGCCAAGGTCTTGACATCTTCTTAGATTTGGCAAAATTGTTCAGTGTTGATGAAAATTCTGCTGAGATAAGACAACCGTGAATCACCCCATGAATAGAACGGATGCTAATCAACCAATTTTTTTGTGTTTAAAGCTCATTTCTTGCTCATCTCTGTTTTCAACACCAGCTGAAAGATGTTTACTAATCACTCATTTTGGATCAACAGTCATACCTATGGCACAGAAGATTTCCTCCACTTGGTAGTTTTTCCTCAGAAAGTGGGTCCTAGGGAGAGAAGCGAGCAAATATACTGAGTACTGTGAAGTGAAGAAGTAATCATCCCTGCAAATGTGCTCAATTGTGTGGGATGTTTCAACATAGTCTTTACTCAATTCACACTTTACAATAGGCTTTCTCTCCTGGTTCACCTACACAACACTCTTCGACATCAATGAAGATGATGAGAGCAGCTATTTGTTATTTGTCTATGGATATTTCCTAGCATCCCAAATAAAAGGGCAGACTACTGCATGGGACTATGCAGAGATTTGTGAGAAAGGCAATGCAAAGAATTCACCCTCCAAAAAATATTCTGTGTAGCTTTCTTAACAGTTCCCCGCAGTAAGCCATATGAGGGCATGGAGGATTTGTAGAGAAGGCAGACTAGAAGCCTGACTGACACAGGAGGCAGCACTTCCAGGCACTATCTGCCTGGTCTTATCTGCCTTGTCCTGTGGGCAGGCAAGACTTTGTAAAATCCTGGCAAGAATCCCATGAAGAGGAGAGGAAGGTGTTGCATGTTCCTGGGTAAGGTGTAGTAAGGAAGGGGGTGATGCAGTGGTGGGCATGATCAGACTATTGGCAGTTGAACCAGAACCTGAGCCATCAACAGTAGTTTCAATATCTTAGAGAGGGAGAGAATCGAGAATAGCATACAAGTTTTAAAGAGAAAAATTGATTGCTGATGCAGAGGTTTTGAGAAGGAACCGTCCTGCGTCCTCACAGCACACACGTTCCACACCATAAGCAGATTCCGCAGTAACCCAAAAGCCAAAACAAAGGTTTGCTGCTTTTTGTACCTTTCCAAAAGCATTGGTAGGTACTCTTCTGTCACCAGCAGGGCCACATGACAGGCTTTTCAATGTCTGGAAGCATTATTAAAGTAAAAGTCCAAGTCTTGCCTTGTTTCTTTATTAGGAAGAGCTATAGGTCTCTATAAGACTATTCTTTATTGTTGTCTTCTGTGTTTTTATACCTTTGGGTGTCTCTTCCTAATGGCCTCACAAAGATTTCTGATCTCCTAGAACCTTACTTTTTAGGGTGTTGTGTAATCTGCTTGTTTTGTGAGAAGACAGAGTGCAAAAATGGAGAAATAGAAATTGCCTTATAGTGTTTTATAGTATGATTTCAATTACTTCACTTACTGCTAACCATATTTTATAAATATCAACACATTATATTGTATATCAACACATCTGGCCATTGAAATGATGCTTTCAAAGCAATTCAAATATGTATTCCGATATATTTTGTCAATATTGCAATTGTACAAAATTGGTTATATTAGTTAGGAAAAACACCTTAAAATTGCCTCCCTGCAGTTTATTCACTGTATCTTAGCTTCATACAACACTACAAGATCATTTTGCTCATGTGCTAAGTGGGATCCTAGTATATCACTACATTCAGTCAAAATATTGCAAGATAAAATAAAAATACCTGTAGATTATGAAAATGAGACCAAGAAAGCAGTATTTCTCTTGACATAAAGCAGAAAAACTGGAAGTCATTTCACTAAAAACAGATTTTAAAAAGGATGTTTGGGAGGCATTGACATTATTGTGGACTGTGGTAAAAGAAAAACACACATCAAACCAGAACTACTTACCTTAAATTAATAATGTTGATATGCCAAGACATTAACAAGGAGATAATATCACCTTAGTGGTTTAGTCTAAGGCAATTGCCTACACTCCCTCTGTATTTGAGAGAGAAAGAGAGACTCCAGCACTAACAGAGACTTATTTTTATATGGCCATGTGAGATACCATCTTAAAATGGCCATGTGAAACGGTTGAACAGAGATCTGGAGGTGCCACCCATGACAGACAGAGAAAGAAAATTACCTGAGACTAGATAGCTAATTCTAAGATAGCCACAGCAAATGGTAATGAATTCTGCTCTGTACGTGAATTATCAAATTTTAGCAAATTAAAGACCCAATTAATTTTGAAGGTATTTTCATTTATTATAAACAGATGTGCTAGGGATGAGCATGCCTATTTGTATCTTGACACAGATTCCATAGGCTGGACTTCAGCTGACAGCTCTGGAGTTATGAATCTTGAGACATGTTTTAGTTCAACTTAGGAAGTTCTAGGAAGCTTAGGGTCTTTTATTGATTCACAAAAGCCTATGAGAAATAGAGCTGTTTGGTGTCAGATTTTAATTTTTCATTTGAAATAAGAAAGTTAGTGAAATAAGGATACCCACAATAGACTTTCTATAGCTTTTCCTTTCAGAAAGCTAGGATAAACTCAACAGCATAAATGCTTTTCTCTTTGGTTGATGAAGTCATGGAACTGATTTCAGATATAGTTTCCATATCTGGGCCTTAGGCAATTATAGTGAATATCGATCTCATAGCCATACCATATCAAAGGGATATTTGTGTCTCAAATCAGATACCTGTATCTTTAGTGACTGCAGTACAAATTAAGATAATTTCTTGTGTTTGATTCTACAAACAGACCAAGTAATGGTCATCAAAGCCCACTGAAACAACTTCTAAGTTACAAAGCTCAATAGTGTTTCTGAGCATGTGTTTTTACAAAGCTGATGTTACAAAACTTCTTTTGAAATATCTGGACTGAAGGCCAATCTGCACTGGCCAGAGAATAAAATAGGACATGGAGAGTATTTGCCCCATTTCTGATGTTCTAATTCTGTCCTTCAAAATAATTAAAGACGGAATTTGCCATACGGCATGTTCCGTCTTTCTCAAAACAGAAAGGGTGTGGGAAGAAACAAAAATAAAAATGTATAAAAGAAAGAGCAGAAAGGAGAAAGGACGGCTGCAGCCTTCCAACTTCCCTTTATCAAAGGCAAAAGACCAAAGGGCTTTTCACTTGACTGTGAGCCAGACCATGGGCTCAGATACAACTCCCACTCCTCCTGGGTTGTGACGCTGAGCACACATCCTGCCCCTTTGCTGTGACTTGTCAGGGGGTGGATTATCACAGCACTAGGGAAGGGTCTCCTGCAGGACCAGCTCCCCACCCGCACGTCTGCCAAGGGACAGTGCAGTTTGCAATGGTGAGAATTTAACCCACCTGTGATAGATGTAGTGCAGACGAACGATATTGGGCTTAATAAAACAGCCAAAGAAGATGTGCTGAGAGTGGCTGCAGTAACATTCAGAAATATCCTTCAGTGGAACAGCAAGAGAGTAACAGTTGAGAGACAAGCCTCACCTGTTGGTGAATATTAATCCTAGGCTGGACTTTGCACAAAAACGTTGCAGAGGTCCCCACAAATCCATATACAGTGGGTCAGGAGAAGAGTGCAACAAGCTAGCAGAGGAGTTAAATTAATCTCTTGCATCGCGTCTGCTGCTGAGAGTAGTGTAGAAATTCCTGTGCCAAAGGCACTTTTCAAAGAAAATCAGAGTGTGGCCTTTATACAGATTGAAGTCTCTAAGGAGGAAGTTGTAGAGTAACTTGAGAAACTCAAGTGCAGTAAATCACCACAACAGGATGGTGTTCATCTGGGAGTTCTGAGAGGAAATAAAGTGAGAAAAAACCAAGACACTGACAAGAGGATGCCTTCTTCCCTTGAAAAATGCAGCAGTACAAGAAGGCTGGGAAGCCCTATTATGTTGCCTGTCTCCAAAAGATGATGAGGAGAATTCTGGGAATAGGAGAGCTTTGAAGTTTGCCACAGTTTCAGGGAGCCCAAAAAAACAGTTCTGAATAACAGCTCAAAAGAGAGTTTGTTGGACAAGAGCACCCCATGAAGGTGTTCTTCAGTCACCCAAACTACTGAGACTGTTACGAGGAGGGAAAAGGCATCTGTGTAGCACTGGATTACTTTGAAACACCAGTGGAGCAGCCTTCAGAGGAAAAGTGAGATGACAGGGTCTTCTCAGAGAAAGGTGACCAAAGGATCCAAATATTCTAGAGGTTTTACAGAGGTCACTTGTAAGCAATTGTCACAGAAAATATTAAGAAACAAAACTGAGAACTATACTTGATGATGATTTGATCCTGAAATTAACTATAAATCAATCTGGAAGAAGTGAATATGGGAAGCATTTCCATTTCTGTTGAGGCAGGGAAAGGTGAACATCCGGTATTAGGTATCAGGACTCATGTCATAACAAATAAATGAGTCTAAATCCCAAATCCTAATGCATTCAAATTAGTGTATCCAGAATCCATCCAAGATCTGGATCCAAGTCACACATGTGGTTCCCATCTTAAAAGAGGACAAATCAATTCCTGGGTTGAAACTCCCGAGGTTTGTGCTCTGAGGTTTGAATGCTCCATATTCAAAGACTCCAGCCTACACGACAGTTACGTATGAAATATGGGAGGCGGGAAGAGTGCATGTGTACACATAGCATGCAAAGGAAGCAATTAAATGTAAACCCAAAACAATTTGAAAAGTGATTCATGGCAAAAAGTGGTCTGATGCAGAGACTGTAAGTATTTGTTCTTTACATTAATTTGCTGTTAGCTAGCTGAAAGGGCAGAAGATTGCAAGTAATAGGACGGTGGGAATTTTGCTGGGTTTGATGAGCCCACTTGCAATCAAACATTTTAAATTATCTGGATTTACATGGCTTGTGCCCTTTCATTTTCTCTCCTAGTTTTTTTTTAGTTCCTGCAGGCCCAGTGTACTGAAGGCAAAGCTTCTTCAGTTTTAATTTGCTTTGTCTCTTGAATTCATTAGATTTTGAAAGCTTTCAAACGAAGTCACAGGTAGGAATTAGAGAAAATATAGAAAGTGGGACACTTCTGACTGGCTTGTATGTTTCCAATGTCTAAAAAGAAAGCTTTTTTTTTAAGCAAACTGTAGGAGGGTTCGTAAAAATAGATATTTACATTTACATACTGGGACAGATCCTCAGCTACCATGGAGCAGTATTGCTCCATGTTCTTGAACAAAGCTAACCCTACTCAGCACAGCTAAGAACCTGCCTCTCACACATGTACATCTATGTGTGGAATATGTTCAGGATTCTGTATTTTTCCAAATGTACAGGAAGCTGCTTCTCCCTCCAGGTGCTTTTGCCTGTGCGCTAAGTTGTGGGAGTTACAGCTCCTCTGTTTTTACTGAGGGTGCTGCCTTCAGGGAGACACAGTGTGAAGGAATGTTGACATGTAAGGAGAGGCACGCATGAACAAAGGAATTGGCATGAATATAGAAACCCAGAGAAGAAGGTGAGAGCGAAAGAAAATGGTATCCCACATCGTCATGCTTTGCCAAGCAATATCTGCATTAACAGCAACAGGGAGTTAAACCGTGATTGTGGAGCCACTGTGACTTTTGGAAAACAACTGAGATGCTTCCAGCTAGGTAGCAGGAATAGCAGGAGACCTGCTACTGATAGCAAGGTGGAGCAAAAGCAGCTCTGAGCTCAGCTGTGCTGTTGCAGGAGTCACGTAACACAGGACAGAGAGTAGGTGTCACATCAGATAGTGCTAATAGGTGCCAACAGCCACCTTCAGCCCTTTCCCCTCAGTCTGTCCCTGCGTGAGAGTCAAGTGAATATCGGTGTGAAACAACTGTGTATGGCCGAGTGCTTCTGCCCACGCAGTGGGACCCTGGTAGTGATTCAGACTGTACTGGACTCTGGACACATAATGTACACTGAATATCCATAATAAATAATAATTACCACAGTAGGGGGCAGCAGCCAGCTGTGGAGGAAGAGTAGGGCCAGCTGCTGGAAGAGATGTAGGCACTGGCTGAGCATGCAAGCTGGGCACTGGGGAGGGCGAGAGGGCCATGGCTGGGAGCCAGTGACAGCTTACTGCCAAGAAGAGGGAGATAAAAGCACAAAAGAGTTTCACCAGAGGGAGCTGCTCCTGGCCACCCCTCAGCAATCGGTAGCAGCCCTGATCCAGGAGGAAAGGCTGATGGCAAACAGGAGCATCGCCAGCCTGAGTGAATAGCCAACACTGCTCACATGTACCATGCTGGAGCTAGCAGAACGGGTGTCTGTAAACCAAGCAAGCCTGCTGCAGGGAAATAGTCCTGCACAGGCCCTTGGCTTGCAGGAGACCCATTCCTCCTCCAGAAATGAGGACAGATCCACCCTGTTCCACTCAACATCTCCTCAGATGCACCTCCAGCTAAAGCAGGGTCAATACTCCAGAAATGAGTGCAGCTCCCCAGGAGAATGATAGGTACATCGTCAATGCTTTTCCGAGCCCCCTGATGCTCAGGTCTCCTTGATTTCATTTACAAAGAAGTATCCTAGCAGCTCTGAAGATCCCAAACACAGTAGCATTATTATTTGTCTGAATTCCTTGGAAGGCCTGACACTTAGCACTTGGGTTCCCCAGGTGATATGGTAAACAAAAAACTGCTTTTGAATACACTGCACACACTCAGCAGTCCAGTCATCCAGTACAACTAAAATTTATTGTAGATTAAAAATAATTTTCTAACTCCTCTGAAAAGTAATTTGTAAGACCAAAGCAGCTGACCAGACTCATTTTCACAAGTTTGTTCATGGCATGCTCCCCACACACTGGCTTCTATGTTCAAGAGTCAACAGCATCCCAGGGTCAGCTCCTGCATTTGCCTCATATGGAATACTTAACTATTTCACCAGCACAGCATAACAATTAATTAGCCCATGTTCTCTATAATAATTACAAGAGTGTGCTGTATTTCCCTTGAACGTAGCTTAGTGAAATTTATCTTTACTTATATTCATGTCTTACCTTCAAGCATGTTTTCTGTGCCTGATTTTCACCGAGTTCAATTGCAAATAGACAAAACCTGTTTGTTTTTCTCTCCCAAGAATGAGCATGTGTATTTCCAGATTCTACTTGCATCCACCAGGAAAAGTCACACACAATAACTGAGTTTGGTTGTGGTTTTTTGGCTGTGTTCCTGGTTGGTTACGCATAGGGGGTGTGATATGGGTAATGTTAACGGAAAGCCACTTTTCCTCCATTTCTCAACATAGAGGCTGATGGATATTTTTGTCCCAGTAAAAAGAAAGAGCTACCATCTGAATCTCAGTTTATGTAGCCTACAAGAGGGTAACAAAATTTATAGAGGACACCCCAGGCAAATAGGCTATGGTATCAGGGAGAAACATTCATCATTTTTGTGGGTAATAAACTAGCATAATCCATGTGTGAGCTCAAATGCAAATTCTTGGGCAACAAAAAGCCTATATGTTGAACATATATACAGTTCAAACATAAAGAATCAGATTCTCTCTGAAAAACTTATATCTGAACATCTGACCTTAAGAACCAGCCTCAGTTAAGTGCTGGCAGACACCAAGATTTGGAAGGAAGTTAGGGGTGTTGCACTATTTTGAAAGCTCTGTTTTGAATCAGCTGTCATTACGAATGTCTGCTGGTACCCCCGTCTTAGCATACAGCCTGTCACTGTTGAGCATGAGGAGAATGAGCCAATGGAGTATATTGAGCTATGCTTTCTTGCATGTCCTTGTAGCTCAAATTATCCCTTCACACAGGCATAACAGGTAAGCTTTGAATCTATTTATGCCACATTCTAATTGGTTCCATTTAATTTGTGTATATGTCTCTCTATGTGTGTTTGTATATACATATATGCATATTTATGTGCACATATGTATATTTGGTCATCATTATTAAAAGTAAATATGCATATTGTCACAGATTACTGCCATGTTCATAACAAATTCTTAGAGTAGTTGGCTTTATTAGACAATAAAACCATAGAAATGTATTGCCATCTTTAGAATAAATAAGGAACACAGGACTCATTGTACCATATACATTTAATAGTTTGGACACCTCAGTGCCCACATAAAAACAAGAAAACATATATTGCAATAGGCAGTATAATTATTTCAGCGAGGAACATCCATCCCACACTCCTAGAAATATGAGATTCAGCATCACGAGATTCTAGAATTATGTCATCAGCTGCACGAGTTTCACAGCTTATCTTTATGATTTTATCTTACAGAAGTAAACTCCAACAAAAATGTATAACACTGCCAATTTAACAGCACATTCATGTTAATACTAGCTGTAAAGATTTCAAAAAGGTGAATAGGATTGGCATTTCTATACCTATGTGTGCACTTATATATACACATGCATACACGCACATGCACACATAAATACACATATATGTGTGTGCTATGTATATAAACTGTCTTTAGATATGCCATTATTTAAAAAGGTTGATTCCAAGTACATTAAACTTGAAAACAATCTTCCATACTCTTGACCAATTTAAAGAAGTCCCTGCTGGTGTACAGGAGATCGAGCTAGCTGAGATCATTAAGCATCATCAGATGAGGTTGCAGGTAGCTGAAACATTCCTTAATGAAAATTTAAAGAGAGCAGATTAAAATTATATTCCTCCAATCCAACAGAATACAAAGGTAAAGACAGTCAATTACAACAAAGACCTCATTTAGCACTAAAGGAGTGTTGTAGTTTGTAGATCAGAATTTATTGCCTGAAGTGAATAGCTAAGCCTGTGACTGTGTGTATAATTACTTTCTGAAATGTATTCTCCTAGCACTCAGACGTAGTTATGGAAGATGACATCTCCCATAATTTTAGTCTGTTTTGTTCATGACCAAGAGTTAGGAAATCTCAACAACAGCAACAAAGATCTTTTTATCTGTGCTATTCCATCTTTTTACATTATGAAAAATAAAATAAATGCAAAATGCCATGTATTTGTTTTTTGAACTCCTAGGTTAACTGTCAGTAAAGTGGCACCAAGGAAGTGGTTCAAGCAGGATACTCTACCTGTGTGCTTGTTCAGAATGTTTGCAGCTTTCCCCTGGACACATCGGGGGGGGTTTCGGTGAGAAGACACTAAGGGTGCTCAGCTCTATACCAGATCTGTCATTAGATCAGAGAAATGCATCATATCTTTAAAATCTCATAACTAAAAAAGATACTGACAAGCAGTAGTTGACTAGAAGAGATGAAGAAAAATAGGAAGGCTGAAAGGACTGCTACATTAGGGAAGATTAAGTGAGCTAAATGTCTATGGGTAGCCTTAATGCTAACTAAACACAACGTCACACTAGTTAAAAGAGATCAAAGAAGGGAAAGAAGGAAATTGCAAAGGGACATTAAAAAAAGAAATATGATGACGTTAAGAAAGAAAAAAAATTCCTGACAACAAGATACTCTTGGCAACACAACCTCTCCCTTGAGACATGGCATCACTTAGGAAATTTAATCTAGGCACAAAAAACCCACAGAAATATGCCATAAGAAACAATTTCATTGTGTCGGGGAGATGTACTGGATGACCCAAAAGATACATTGCTAATTGGTGTGCACCTGTTATCTGTGATTTTCCTTGCTTGTATGGCCAACTCATCATTACTTGTCTGTATTTGGTTTCTCTGGGTCCAATCCAACTCATGCTGCAGTCAACAGAAGTTTCCAACAGGAGCAATAGGACCTCAATGTCTGTTCCAAGTCTTTGTTGCTCTAAAAAGAAGAGGGGGGGAAAAGCCCACACTACTCTGCAAGAACTATTAATGCATCTGGTGTATGAAAGTATATGCAACTAAACCAGATTGGTCCCTTAATACTTTTTGGATATTTAAACCTGTGTTTGTCCTTAGAGATATCTGAGGAAATGTGCATTTGCTTTCACATGGTACAGCTAAAATTTTTGCTAGGGAGGAAATTTACAGTTCATCTAAAAATATCTTCTAATGAAAAACCACTTTGGTCATGGAAGAGTGAAGAAAATTCTCTACATTGAACTAAATATATATATGTATTGCACAGAAATCTTTTTAGAGATTGCAGAGATCTTTTTATTGCTAAAGCAGTAATGCAACTGATGGAAAAAAGCTAACAATTATTTCTGAACTCCAGAGCATAGTTTTCAAATACTTTTGCCCAATATCTTAGTATATATAATCAAATAGTGCTTAAAATCCAGCTTGCTTGCAGGTAGGGAATCACTGTGTTGTGGCAGCTCAGTGTTGGCCCCTGGAGAGACACAAATTTCTGTGTAAGTGGGGCTGAATGTTCAGGGGTCAGGGCTGTGTGTTGGTGTTGACCATATATCTAGCGGCTGATATTGTAAATCTTTAGAGCAACGTTTCTTGAAAATACTAAACAGACATTTTGGTAGCCAGCATTGAGCCTGTGGCTATACTGCTTCAGGCTGCGATCTTGTCAGCTTTTACAAGATAAGTAGGGTCAGGCAGGGTCACCACTTGGACTGGTAATTCTAAGGAAAGGCAGGAGCTGCCGGAAGTGTCTCAGGCAATAGAATAGCTGTAAACATTTTCTCTGAGTCTTTTCTAATACCCTGATGAAAGCATAATGCCAAGCTGTGACACAAGAGCAAGATCCTCACCCTCCGCAGCCATCAAGTGCAACATTTTCAAAGGGGTCTTTCCCTGGCCTGGCATGGAGGCATGAGGTACAGTATGTGGAGATGGCAAAAGTCAGGTGCTGCTTGCACACATGGTGCTGGATGAGCAGCATGTAAATGTGTGGCTCCAGCATGTCTCATCAGGAACGGGATACAGGTGAATTACCTTTCTGATATCTTTGGGGATGCTAGCAGCTCCAAATTAGGTTTTGTCCATGTCTGTAAAGCAAAAGACAAGACTAATGAGTGAAGACCTTGTACACTAACTTTCAGCCTCACACACTTCTACAGAAAGTACAGAAGGGCTGATAATGAAATCCTTGCCCAATGATCTACATTACCAAGAATTTTAAATTGTAAGTTAACCAATTTCTGTTCTAAAGTTCAAACAATAAATAAAATTCTATGTGAAAAATGGAGCCTTTTATTCCTTTGTTATAATCTGATCAGAGTAAACTACAGATGTTAAAAGGCACTGTAGTTCAAAGAATTAAAAGAATCTTACAGGGCTTGTACAAAGAAAAGAGTTTTAGAGAATAATATGGAAAATATTATAATGCTATTATATAAATCAGTGGCACATCCTCACTTTGAATACTGTCTTCAAATTTGGTCACCTCATCCTTGAAAAAAGAAAGTAGAAATAGAACAAGTCCAGAGAATGGTGATAAAAATGATAAAAGTCAAAAGGATGGGAAATTTCTTGAGAAAAGATAAAGAACGTAAGCACCAGCTTGTCTCTCAGGAAAGATTTATCCTTATGGGACATTCGTAGATATGGCGCTTAGGGACGTGGTTTAGTGGTGGACTTGGAAGTGTTAGGTTAATGGTTGGACTTGATGATCTTCGAGGTCTTTAATGATTCTATGATTCTATGATTCAAATCATTCTGAACTGAATAAACCCTCTCCATAAACTTAGAACACATGCTGTTGTCTGAGACAATCTAGAAGATGCCCTTGTAGTCCAGCAGTTCTTCTGGAAAGCTCTGGGCCCTTGTATGAATCAGAGATTGCCGGTACCTCAGCACACCCTGTTCTCTTAGAGAACTCGCAGCCACTGGAGGCCAATCTGACTCATGGGCAGTGGACAGGTCACAGAGCTACATATTAGAAATACTTTTTCCTTTGTTAAATCATAGGGTTGAAAAAGACCGTAAAGATCATCTAATTCCAATCCCTGCACCATGAGCAGGAATACCTTCCATTAGAGCAGTTTACTCAGAACCCCACGTAACCTGGCCTTGAACATTTCCAGGGGTGGGGTGTCTGATGCCTCTGGGCAACCTGTTCCAGTGCCTTACCGCTGTAAGAGACTTTCTTCCTAATATCTAATCTAAATCTATTCTCCTTCAGCTTAAGGTCATTCCCTCTTGTCCTGCCACTACATGCGCTTGTGAAAAGTCCTTTTCCAGGAACTTGACTATATTCCTAACTCATTTTTTGGGTCTAACTTTTAGAAACTTCACTTTTCCCTACCTTTCTTTTAAACTTCTGAAAGGCATAGGTGATTGAGAGGTACAAATCCAT
The DNA here is from genome assembly GCA_013397935.1 of Dasyornis broadbenti. Lineage (NCBI taxonomy): Eukaryota > Metazoa > Chordata > Aves > Passeriformes > Dasyornithidae > Dasyornis > Dasyornis broadbenti. The sequence goes on from VZRN01003869.1 coordinate 261,163, forward strand.
TGACTTGACTGGCAACCTTTTCAGTTAAACCACTCATCTTCCTCGAAAATGTGCCATGTGTCTATTAAAATAGCCTCGGTCCCAAAGGACTTGCACAGTCTTCCTCACTTTGTGTGGTGGGATCCCCAGGCTTTGTCAGAGTTCTACTGAAGCATGACCATAATGTAAATAACATTTTGTCCACAAGATCTTCGAACTTAATTAGCAGCAAAGGAAAAAACTTTCCTATCCTGCAAGGTGAAACAAAAAGGTATTGAATTTCAATGGATGAAAGGTATTGCTTTTCCAAACAATGTACAGCTAATTAATGCAACTTGCTACCGCACGGTTACTACTGAGAGAAACAGCATCATATTTGTAAATGAGGAGTCATTTTTAGGCATAAAAGCAAATCTTCACACAAAGTTCAGGTTGGGTTAAGTTCAGCAGCATGCATTATGCAGAAGATCAGATTAGAGTATAATAATTGTTGCTCCTAGCCTTAAAAAATCTGTGAGTTTTATTAGCTGATACTGTTAGCAATGATGTCTAATCATCCCAGTGTTTCATGACATGTGCCAGTCAACAGGCAGTGCCAAGGCAGTGCCAAGACAGTGCCTTCTCCCATGGTAAATCATCACATTGGGCCTTCAGAGGATCATTAAAGTCTAGGAGGCTTTTCAAACTGGTGGCTGTCACATCTCTTTCTAGAGTGGGACAAATCCTTTCTCTTCCAGCCCTGTGTGGGATCCCTGGAGGTATCAGTCATATTCATGCTAGAGTGGTGTGTCTTCAGCTCTCTCTGTAGATCAGGAAAAAGCAGACCAAGTTCAACAAGGTCTTGGGCAAAAACGGTTTGGAGGAAGGTGAGGAAATCAAAAGGTACAACAAATCAATGGCTGCAGTTAGCTGCAGTATTTTTTTGACCTTCAGCACACACTGGAGTCACAGTGCCCCATTAGCCAGGTCAGCACCCCTTCCATCCCCATCTAAACCCAGACCCACCCACAGGAACCTGTGGAGGCAGAAGGTCCATCCTCAGTTGCCCATGGTTGGGTTGTATAACTGAACTTCAAAAGCAGGACAACATTCCCCATGGGCAGGTGTGTTCTATGATATTTCTGGCACTCTTTTCCGCTTCAGATATCCTAAGGTGGGGGCAGAAGCCAGGAGATCTCATTTTCCTTATTGCCTTATCTCATGTTTCCTTACTCTGGTGGGGCATGATAGATACCTGATTCATCTCTGAACTGTTAAGAATATGTTAATGCTAACAAGGTACCAAGAGAATAGAGGCACTTTTTGCCATGAATGCACTTACCTACAACTTCATTCATCTTACAGGCCCCCCAAGAAATCAAGGAGGATATCTTCTGGTGAACAGCTGTGCTGGAGTCATTTCAGTTAGGGGAAGTGGTTTCAGCATTGTAGGTTGAAAAAGTTATTTACTGGGGGGAAAAGAAAAGAAAAAAAATCTAAAGGGGCAAATCAGCTTCATACTCTAGTGGTTTTATACCAGCCAGGTGTACTTTTATATAAAGTCAGAGAATATACATAAAGTAAGCTCAAAATGCTCATGCAGTTGTTATTCCAGGATGTTTGTAATGGCAAGTTAGACTGTAAATTATTTCTTTGGAGGGCAGAAAGCACAGTGGAAATAATGTATATTATTCATAAAAATGATTGTCCTGTTCACTTGTATACCTCTGCAATTTATTCTGTAACAGCTTTTTACTTCAAAGAAATCACTAGCTAATGACATCTCAAACTTAAAAAAATCCACTTATTCACAACCCTGTCCCTGAGGGAATTCCTGCATGTTATCAGAAATTTTTCCAAAGATCATTAACAGATATTACAAACCAATTGAAACTGAGTATTTTCTTTGCAAATTACTTTTAACTTTAGAGCTATTGAAAAAAGACATTGAGTGATTTAATTTACTTAATCTGTCTACAGATTGCAGCTATGTGCATATCCTGTGATTGCATTTCCAACAAAAAGCATATATAACTATCCCTAATAGGGATATTTTTCTAAATTATCATACAAGATCAGTAAGATCTCTTCAGATATTAATGTTTACTTTTTCATTTAGAAAATTGCACTCAAGAAAGAAATGGGCATCTTTATTCTGTTGTTATTTTAGATATAATACTTATTTTACCAGCTATTTTAATTAAAACTCCAATAATCATCATATCTTTTGAGGATATGTCCTACTGATTTTCTGAAAAAACACTGTATTTTCATTAGGCTGTGAAGACAATGTTTTAGAAACACCTTACACTGAAATGAGTGTACCAAAAGAGATCCTCTACCTTGCACCAATCCAAAACAGCAAGCTAATTCAGCAGTGGAAGGCTGGAGATTGTATCAGATTCTGTACCTCATTGCCTTAAACTCCTCCCAGAGAACCTTAAATGTGTCAGCACCATTTCTGCAGGAAGTATGAAAAATCTCTTCCCCCATGAATATTTATCTTGCAGCTTCCTAGCTAAGGTTCCTGCTCTCTTTGCAGATAAGAGACAAGGGCTTGAGCCCCCTGAAGCTTGGGTGGACTTTGAAGATATTGACTTTAAATGACAGTGAACACAGCTGTTGAACTTTGTGTACTGCTCAGTCCTGATCATGTGTTACATGCGCTTTGCCAGGATGCCCTTGGTAGGCATATGGGTAAAGAAATGGATAGTTTGAGGAGGTGAAGCAGGATTAACTTCTGGGAAGTTCACCTCTGCTAAGCTGGTGACTGGCCAAGAGGTATGAGCAGAAAAAAGGTTTTAGATGTCTTAAGATTTTTCTTATCAAAAATGCGGGTGATGAACTTAGGGGGTGCACAGGTTGGGAACCTAGTCTTGGACATCTATATCCCACATGCATCTCAGTCATCCCCTCTTGTGGCCTTGTACCCAAAGATAGCTGTTCAGAGAAGGACCCAGATTTTTCACAGCAAATAGATGCCTAAACATCTTTTCATACCTTGCTTCGAGTTGTGGGAGAAATGTGTGGGAAGGGTGACAGAGAATTTTCAGGTGGTAGCACCTTCCTCAGATACTCTGCATCTTCCTATCAGCTGGGTCAGAGGTCTGCAACCAGTTTAAAAACTTCATTCCCAGTACTCATTCCAGTACTATTGAACTCTCTTGCTGTTTTCCTTTCCTGGGTTACAACAGAAAGATCTCAAAGGAACATTTTTTTCCCCAGTACAAGAAATACATGGGGTCAGCTAACTTAAGCAAATTTCCAAACTCTGTCAAGAGCTGAAAAAATTACTCTGTGAGCTATCTGCTGTCCAGTTTTGTCCTGTAAATATTGAGACCATAAACCTTTACAAAAGTCCCATGCCATTGGCTTGGCAACTTGCTCCTGCCCACCATCCTGTGGAGGTAAGTAGAGGAGAAAGAAGAGAAACTGGCTGCTACTGAGCAATTAATATCTGCACAGGTTCCTGGTTTGGTTTTAAACCATGCTGCACTTATCTAAGTGCAAAGGGAGGATAGTATGCTATTTTTCCCTGATAAAGTTGCAGCCTCTCATTCCTGCTCTTCATTTGCCCCCATGACCTGCTCTAGACATTCCTTCAGTCGTGGGCCAAGCCCCTAGTTTACAGCCATAATAGCACTGCGACTGTCAATAGCTGTCTTTGTGAAATCCAACTGCTTTTCAGGATCCTCTCCTTTTAGACTTGCTTCCCTCACCCTTCTGCCACACGCTTGCAATGGGCATTACAGTGTCAGATCAGATGGCACACATGGAAAGCCAGAGCCCCAACACATTTGCTAGCGGCTTTTCCTTCTCTTAGCAGTGCAATCTCTTGTGCATATCCAGCTTCAGGGATGAGCTTCAGGGAGTTCAGTGCTTCATCCTTCCTCTCTTCCCTTCCCTCCTTCCCCCTCCCAGGCTCCTTGTGTTGCTTGTGTTTTACTGCAACCACCTGCCTGGTGCTCTGGGCACCTTCTGCGGCTCCTTCTACTTGGAGACTGGCGACAGAAGTCACCACCGTGCCTCTGTCAGGGGTGACCTGGACTTTCCACCTGCCAGCATCGGGCACTGTGCCATCAGCTGCCAAACTGGCACAGTTCCACCGGCTGCAGCGGCTGAGTGATTCTGTTGTCACTCAACCCAGGACATCTCCATGGAGTCTGATAACGCATCTGCTAATTAATGCCAGTTGTGATCATTGGTCAGATCCTCAACTGGGTTAAGTTGAAACGGGTCCATTTAAGCCTGTGACAATTAGCAGCAGCTTAGAGCTGACCCGATGATTTTCTCTATAACGTGAATATATATCTTGTTCAAAGTGAGTAAAATCCACTAACGAATTGCACAAAAACTACCAAATGATGAGAAAATGAAATGTGTGTCAGTAACTCCTAGCCCAGGCCAAATTACAGTGGTGGTGAAGAAGTGATAGCCCCACGTATGTTAACAATTCTCTGAGCTATCCAAGCTCCTTATAATAAAAATAATTAATAACAATAGACGTGCTTCTGGACACATTCACCTTTCTGTAAAGAAAGCCCAATGAGTCTGTCTTTTAAAAAACAGACTATCAGAAAATTTAAATATGATTCTATTAGCTTGCAAGTATAGTGTTTTACATTTTAACAATAGAACAGATCAAATCTATTCTTAAATTTGGTTTTTAAGACTTATAAGAAACATCAGTAAGTCAAAAGGAACAGTTCAAGAATTTTCTTTTTATTTTTTTTCTGCCTTTTGCCAAAATTATATTTCAATCAATACTTCCACCCTGTTAGGTTGTATCGCCAGTCCTCTTAACCATAACAAGCAGAGTTGTAGTAGGTATTAAATCTTAAACAGAGGTAAGTAAGGCACTCCTGGAAATAAAGCAAAAGTTTGATAGGTTGTGTCAAAAGGATCTACTGTTATTATTATAATTTATTATTTGTTAAGCACTGACAATATGCTCAGTTCTGCTGATTAAGTTTTTCTGAGCAAGTTCTACTGATTATCTTCTGAGGACAACACACTGTACTACAAAGAAGATATGTGACAGCTATCAAGACTTTTGCTTTCAAGACTCACTTAGCAAAACAATTACATGCCAGTTATGCAGGTTTTATGGAAAAAAAGAGAGAAAATGCATAAACTGGGTAAATATCATGACTTTTGTGTTCACTAATTTCCCTACTCCAGATCTCTCATTTCAGTACTGTCTGACAACCTCAAAGTTATAGTGGGATTTGAGGAAGATCTAAAGCCTCATCCCTGCTTATATTCAGTTATAGGCATCATGCTATAATAGAGGCAAGCACACAGACTGTATTGTTAGAAACTGTCTTTTTGGATCAGGGACTCACTCCTCAGCAAGGGCAGAGATGGCTGAATGGGGCCAGCCTGAGACAGACAAAAATGAGAACAACTCCAGACTCACACATACATTTCTTTCATGCCACAAAGAAAATCAGACAGAGCTAGTCAGTCCCCTACTCATAGGTGGTAACCTGATCTTATGAAGATATTTGGAGGTGCAGCAGACATTTAGGGGTGCAGGTGCCACAAGGGAGTGTTTCCTATCCTTGCTAGGCTGTCAGAGCTGTTTCACTAACAGTTTCTCTATTGTAAGTTTCTCCACCCTGAGTTATAGGCACGTTTTAGCAGGGCATCTAGGTGTCAGGGATGTTGGGTTTCTGCTGGTCTAGATCCACTGCAGGTATTCTGTTCCTGAGAGTCTAGGTGAACTTTGTATCTGCTTTAGCATGTAAAGGAATGAAAGCACAGTTTCTTCCTCCACCTTTACCCTTAGATCATTTATGTGTAGTTTACCTCCAGGGTGGAAGATTCCCCAAAACAGGCATTTGATGGCAAAATAATATCCATGCATCTGTGTGTACACAGCAAGGGACATGGCTGAGGACTGCTCTAAGAATCTCTGGCCAAATTTGTGTGTCAGGAGGGTGCCAAACAGACATTGTCCCTTGCCCCAGCCAGGTAACACCTAGGCTTTCAAACCACAGCGCTGCCAGAGTTCCAACTGTGCAGATGTTCTTAGAAGAAAAACTCCCTTTTGTCTGCTTCTGTTCTTTAGCCTGCACACTTCCCTAAATCCTGCCAGCATGCTTTTTTTTTTTTTTTTTTTTTAACTGACAGAGAGAAGTGAGCTCTTATATAAATCTTTTGTGTGAAGATCAAACTGCATGCATGTAGAACTATTATTTTTTTTAGGGGAAAATCTGCCCTAAAATAATCATTCTGTGTTATCCCCACAGAGCGTCTGCTCTGCCTTTTAAAATGCATCCAAGGCCACCCTCAAGACCAGACTCAATGCTGGCAGGCAGTGGGCTGCAGCTGAAGTCTCCGTGCATGCGGGGAGGGCAGAGCGTGGACAGCTCAGGGCAGGACTGGGGTCAGGGGCAATGCAGCTGGAAGGGACCGTAATCTGAGTTGCTCCTTGCAGACAATGTCAGCCTTTGTACTGATAGAAACTTGTGGGGCAACGCGGGAGCCGGGCTGGGTCATGTGAAAAAGGTGTTTCTTTACCCAGCCAGCCTGGACTCCTCAAGCATCCAGCTGGCAGACCCTGAGGTTTCAGTCAAATCTTGTAAGTTAACATTAGTTTACTAATAGACCGAGGAGTGGAGGATTTGGTTGAGAAAACATAGCCTTTCATTCACAAACTCAGAAACCCTTGTAATGGAGAGGAGAATCAGCAAAAATGATCGACTGATAACAGTACTATTGGGAAACTCTTTAAAAAAAAAATACTAAAGAAGATAGCCCCCAAATGGCAGTACAACAGCAGTTTTAGGGTCAATTTCAGTGCTGCTTCGTGTTTCACTATTTACCAATTTAATTACCAGCTAGAAAAATGATCAGGTATTAGGTAATAGTGAAGCCCCCATGTGTGACATCAAGCAGTAGCACAACTCACTGTAGCAGCTTATCTTTCGGAAGCCTCCCCCTCTCGCTTTTTCACTCTTTCTCTTTTTTTTTTCTTACTTCTTATGCTCCCAAATTCCTTGAAAACAATATAGTCAGAGTTTTACATCCAGCTCTAATTTTCCCAAAAGGGGCACTTCTTAAAAAGCAGCACAAGTTGTTTCACTCAGGACCATAAAAATGGACTTGCGCTCCAGTGCAACCATCTAATACACAGATTAACCAATTCCATTAAAATGGAAGCATTCTACCTGTGCCCATCCTCCAGCAAAGCTTTTGCCAAAGCTGGAACAAAACCCTAATCTAGCCTTTATTAAAGTGGAGAAAAATCAACTTCCTTTCACTCCCCCATTTATTTTCCACCACTGTGATTTTCTAAATTTCAGGCAAGCCTGTGACCAAGAGCTGCAGGGCCAAAAGTGGCTGGATGTGCTGTATTCCTGGCCCAAATGGAAGCAGGAAATACTAAACATCTTGCATGGAAGCCTGTTCTTATCAGGTTCATAGCCCAGCTTTTTCATCAAAAGCAGTGAGGATAGTACACAGTTCAGAAATGCATCCAAGCATATGGGAGTCTCTCTACACTAATCCTCCTTTTGAGCTTCATCCAGCACTAAATCAGAGCCACACCAGAGAGAGAAATAATGCAATAACTTGTGGAAAATACATGGCTCCTCTCTTTTAGGGTACAGAAAATCAAAAATTACTCACTTTTCACCTTAAAAATTGTTGGAGGAGTATTAACAGCATAACGCATGGCAGAGGCTGGAAAAAAATAAAAGTAATGTACCACTTAAACTTGCCTGTCCTGGGACTATACACCCCCATGTACCATAGGCTACATGTGCAGGGCAGTCATTGCTGGGACAGCACCAACAGCCTTGGAAGAGTAACACAATAGTGACACAGGTGACAAAACTCACCTGCAAGGATAAGAAACACCTTTTTGCTGAGTTAACCTGCACCATGCTCACAGCATTGTGGCTGCAGCCACCACCTCGAGAGGTCCCCTCAGAGCATCACTGCTGGAAATCCAGGGAAGAAGGGCTGCACAGTCTTTTTTCCCCAGGCAGAATACAGGGCTCTCTGTCTGAGGGAGAGAAAAGGCTTTGCCGAGCTCATCCAAGGACAAGAGGGCCCTATGGTGGCACTGAGGCTTGAAGAGTGTGCTGTCAGTGCTGCCTTGGACATGGGAGCAGAACAGGCAGAGTGGTGACACCCCACTACCCATCATGGTCTCTGGCCTCACCTGTGAGAGCAAAAGCAAACAGAAAAAGCAGCAAGAGGAGATCTACACCAACTGCTTGAGATGCTGTAGCAGGGAAGCACAGGCTGACCAGTGCTTGAGCCCTTCATTGCTTTTTCTGTATGTCAAAAGAAAAAAAAGTATTCAAAGAAGTACAACCACAGGCACCAAACACCACTCTCTGGACCTCAGACAGGTGACAGAAAGAAAGGTTTTCAACAGAGCTTGCTTGAGGAGTGCTGATGTGTTAGGGAACTGAAAAAGAACTGTTAGCTGACAGAATGGTGTGGGTAGTTAAGGATACAAGTTAGGGGAGGGATTGGATGTGTAATTAGCAACAGGAAAAATAAATGCAGCTCCAAGCACACAAGCAGGTACACATGTATAGCCAACTTAGAACTTGCAAACAGCCTATTGTTTCCATACATAAACATCTTCAAACTAGAACTTTCTTGATCACATTTATTGACTTTTCCTGATTAAAACTGAGAGAAATCCTATTTTTCTATTTTCTAAAAGAAAGAAATCAGTATATGACTCCCAGTTCTTGAGCATTATTGACCAGAATCTCCTTTGGCATAACTCAGCCTCATTATTACAGATTCATAGTTATCACAGAATCATAGAATCACAGAATTGTTTGGGTTGGAAGAGACCTCAAAGACAGTCTACTCCAACTCCTCTGCTGTGGGCAGGGACAACTTCCGCTAGACCAGATTGCTCAAAGTCCCATCCAACATGGCCTTGAACAATTACAGGGATGGGGTACCACAGTTTCTCTGGATAACCTGTTCCAGTGCCTCACCACCTTCTTATGAAGAATTTCTTCCTAATATCTAATCTAAACCCACCCTCTTTTAGTTTAAAACTACATTGACATCTACAAAGCAAAGAATCTTTACCCCAGCTTAAGATTTTCTCCCATATGCTGTTTCTTTAGAACAACTTGTCTTCCTCTTTTTCTTCTTTTCTTTTTTTTTCCACAATATGCATCTGGTTTAAGGTGACTTTTTCTTTCCCAGCATATGGAGCTGAATGGTTATGATGATTTAGATTTATTTTAAATCACAGCCTATTAAATGGAAAAATAAATGCTAATATGTTGATATGGTTTACTTCTGAATGAATTATTGATATGAATGAGTAGTTGCTGCTATCATAATTACTCTTTATTAAATAAATATATTTTGAATTAGAGATCCTTGATTAAGAAATCACATTTTTGTCTGAAAATTGTTTCCCTGCTGCTAGTATAAGAAATATCTTACATTACTCTATGGAGAAAAAAAAAAAAAAGTCAGTGAAATGATTCTATTTTTTATCTTTTCCTTTGCTCTGTGAACTTGGCAGGGCTTTGTGCATATTCCCTTTCACTGCTTCACTCCTCTAATCAGTTAAGTGAGGCTTTTTCCCCTCTGTTGTTTGTGTGGATCTGTCACATAGCACCTAGAGACAGAAAAAAACATTTTAAATAGGAAAATGCAAAACACAAAAACTAAAGGATTGAGGATCAGATACCTGAAACTCCTCTCAACATTTTCTTTCAAGCTGAGCACATTTCAGATTAATGGTGACTCTTTAACATAAATAATGATCTAATGAAATAAATATGAAATTGAAAGAATCATAAAAAGAATTTTACATTTAAGAATGCCATCTGTGTAACACTTAGCCTAACAATAAAATCATTTCAGTGCCAAAACAGCTCACTCCGCTTCCAGCACAAGTTACAGGAGAGGGTAATGGCTTTGCAGAATGGCATAAAAGTCTGAGTTCAAACACTGAAGGAACACCTGGGTTCAAACTCAGTCTGCTTCACACAGACAATGGATCACACACGTGAGTTTTGAACTCACCCCTGCTAACGTTTGCACCTCAAGTCATCACAAATTTTTCACAAAGCTGACAATTTTTATTGCAAGGAAATTTAGATATCAGAGGGGAAGATTTTGCGGGTCATTGTGAGGGGATCTTGCAACAACTATTACACTGCTTCTCTGCTTTCCAACTGTGGAATCCAGACTCAGTACTGTCTGACCGAAGTGCACAGGACTCAGAAACAAGACCCTGTTTAAGTACATCAGTAGAAAGAAAAATTCCCTCATAAAGCACTTAGGACTTAATACCAGTCCTTTTATCAGTTTTTAGGACCAGCATCCTAAGCCACAGGTCTGTCAGGGCATGCATTGGGAAGCTTTCGGTGTCGCAGGATGGCGATGCTGTTTTTGTGAACAGGGAAGCCAAGCTCTTGCCATGTGCAAGGCGGCGCAGCAGAGCCATGCAGAACACAATGGAGATTGTTTGTTTACACCAGCCGAAGAGAAGGGAACATATTTGTTTTGAGTGAGCTGTGTTAGAATACATATTGTTTTATATGCCCAGGCCTCATTACGCCATGCTAGTCTTCAATATGGATCCAATCCTAAAACTGCTCGACATACTGAAATAAATGTGAGTTCTACCCACAGAACATCTCCAGACTTAGGCCTCATGTCTGTCAATGTCATCTCAAAAAAACAAATGTTCAAAGAAGAAAAACAACAAAAGTATCTTAGAGACTGTGGAGGATGCTCACGTGTGGTAGATGTCATTCAAGGGGATGCTAAGGAATTACTTGGAGAGAGAGAAATCCACATACCAAGACTGGTGAAAAGAGTGGGCCTGAAAAAAAGGAGAGAGAGTTAAGTTTCACTGAAATATTTCTCATTTGTATTTTAGAAGTTACTCTGAGAACGAGAAGAAATTTCTTCCTTCACATAAGTTATGTGGCCGTATTAACATCTCCTCAGGCAAAGGTGGCAACAGCTCGTATTTCGCTTAAAGGTGTAATCACGAGGGCACTCACAGAGGAAGAGGTAAAGTGCTGTTCAATAAACAACCTGAAGTGCTGTATGCTGTATTCATATAAGGAAAGGTATGAGCCAACGGAGAGAGATGTTCAGCTGCAATCAAAGAGGATCTGAGCCTAACTGAGCGCTCACATGACAGTTGGGATCATTTCGGATCCCTTCCAATGAAGATAAAATAGCATCAAAAGCAGGGAGGCTTTTTTCTTTCTTTTAAGGATGAAAACACAACATCATTAGTCAAATTTACTCTGAACTTCCACCTCCTCATGTTGATTTGTACTCAGGTTCAGTAAACATATCTTTCCATCAAGGTAAATAAATGTAAAAGCCCATCAGTAACTTAATTGCTTAACGATGGATGCAGTGCCGGGTGTACCACTGTTTCTGACTGTACTGTTGAAGTTAACGACCTCTCAAAGCTTGGCAGTTAAAAAAATCTGTTCCTTCTTGAAAATCTGCTTATAAAATTTCAACCACTTTTTCCTGGTGTTGGGGAGGGGTGGAAACCTCTGAGGAAAATTTTCCAGGCGGACTGATGTAAAACAGAGTTTATTCATTTGAGACACCATCCTTTGTGGGCCTGCATGACCCAGGGAAATTAGGCTTGAGAGAAATGGGGAGTCCAGAGTGAGGGCAAAAGTTACACAGTCCGGGGAAAATTCTCCAGATGAAAATGCCCATGGTTCTGAGTGGAACCATTCACTGGGAGGGATGGAGGGCTCAGTCCGCAGATGTCAAGAGGGAGCCTGATCTCGCATGCATAGCACAGACCTAGGGACATCTGGGAATGTGCCCTCCTCCTCCGTCCTTGCACACCTAAAGCCCTGGATTGAGAGGACCCATGGGAGAAAGCAGTTGTTCCCATTAAAAGCAAGCCGTTTAATAGAGGTGAAGGCAGAATCAGCTTTCCAGTGAGAGAACAGCGAGGGAGGAGGGTATGCCAAGCGTCTGAGAGTGAAATCTGGCTCACGGTGGGCAGGCAGGCACAGTGCAGAGGCACAGCTGCCAGCCTGACATGATGGATCAGAAAAGCTACTAAGGAGCTGCGAGAGTCCAGGCAATTGAAACAAAGCAAAACACAAAAAGGCAATAGGTCAGACCTTCTTTACAATCTATCAATTAAACAATCATCCACTTCCAAAGGAGCATGATGTCCTAAGCAGTAGACATCCCAGCACGTGATTGCTACTGTGATGGAGGGACAGGCTCACCAAAAGGAATTAATTACTAGTAGCACTAATAATTTAGTTGAAGTTGTTCTGTAGTGAACCCCTCTGAGCAAATAACATGGTTGGTCATTTTGGCTTAATTCTATAGTCCCATAACAGCTTTACTCAGCCCACTGGAAAACAAAGGTGTGTTCAAATCTGCCCATTACATGGAAGGCTTGTGCCAAAATCTCGCCCTCCTTCAGTTAGGCAGCAGTGGTGAGTGCCACAGAGTCGGCTTCAGCTGCTTTCTTCAAAATCCTGAAGCTTTCAGAAATATTCATCTCTGCTGGCATCACTCAACAGCTCATTGTTAGGATTTGTTCTCATTGGCATGCACGAACTGAGACTGATGTACAGGGTGAGACAGACTGACAGCCTTCAGCCCCAAAAGTGAATACTTGCTTCCCTCAGAGTCCATGGACTCACACTTGACTAAGAAGAATATATGCAAAAATTATCTTTCCTCTCTCATTTACGTGTGTTAAGGCTAAGTGTGTTCAGCCAAATTAGCAATCAGGCAAACTGTGCATGCAGAAATTTGCACTTGTACAAACTGTGCATTTTTTTGTAACATTCCAAGATTAAATATCTTGACAAAAGATGAAAACCCTTTAAGAAATCTGCCCCTAGAGAAAAGTAACATTTTTTTATTCCATTTACTGTCAAATGACATATAGTTGAACACAGTCCTATAGGTTGATTTGTTGCTTTAAATAATGTCACTAACATCCAGATATCAATGTGATGGTGCAGAAAAAAGAGTTCACATTGAGCTAGATTCAATTACAGACCTGGAAATTGAAATTAAGTCTAATGCTACATGCTTAATTCATGTTTGTGTGACTGAGAAAGGGAGTATCTGGTTTACCTTGAATTTCCTGCCTTAGTGTGGTGAAAACATGACCCATCGCATTAATTAAAAAATAGTTTTCAAATGTAATTTAAGTGGTATTGCACTGGCAGGAGGAGACAAACACCTTTTTGTCCTTGACTTGCTATGTGATATAAAGGAAGCTGTTCAATATCTTTTTTCTCGATTCCAAGGCAGGTCTTACAATTCTCACTGAAGGACAGGAAAAAGGTATGATGATGTCTCACAATGAGAAGCCACAAATTCTGATTTACTAAAAAAAAAAAAATTAAGCATTTCTCCCTCAAAAGCCTCTTCTGACCACATTGTTTAAACAGGTGCCTATAGGCAGTTATCACATATATTATGCAGGTCTATATTTAACTCATTTGAGTGTTATACCTGGGTTGGTATGTTCACGTTTAATAACCCAAAATACTATATCATAGCAGTGGACTTTCAACCAGCACACACTTGACTACTGATTTCACATATGCGGCTGGGACTAACTTTTCTCCTAATATGGTGATGGCACAGGCACTATTTAAATGATTCCTGAGCCTTGTAAATATACACCAGATGTATCTTTTGTAAATGTTACATTTTGCAACATCTCAGCATTTGTGAATAGTTGAAAGCGGTGCCAGCCATGCTTTAATGGGGCACAGAAGCATACAGCATTCAAAGAAATGGCACACCATTGCAATAGTCAAAATTACAAGTGCTGCCAAAAAGCTACATTTTTGTGTTATTGATTAGCACCAGGTAACACAGTGCTTCACATCGTATCTTCATATGTGCCTCTTTCAGCTGACGCTGTTTCCCTGCACATGGATAAGACAGAGAGGGATGTGGAACTTCCAGGGCTGCCCTAGGCAAGAAGGGCAGAGAGGCCTGGAGAGCCACATGAGCCCCCTCAGCCCCTATGATTGTCAGAGGTGGAGGCAGAAGGACTGTGACGGCTGCCATTCCTGCAGCTAAGGTCACCACCCACTGCCACAGGGATGTGCCCACCATCCCAGAGCTGGGGAGGGAACAAAGCCCACCTTTCCCACAGCTACTGATGCAGTTTGAAGCTATGATACATTTTCCTGCAGCTCAGGCTCCTGCTGCTTGGTTCTCCCTTGCTGTAGAGGTAATTCAGCATCAGGGAGAGGTATCTCCCGTTAGGGACCTCTCCTGAAGCGCAGGGTGAATTCAGCTGTAAGCCCACCTCCTGGGCTTTTCCAGACCTCTCTTTTTCCCTAAACTTTTCCTGGCTTTCTTGTGTCATTGTAGAAATCTCATAGAAGACCGAGGAGCACGTGTGTAACAGGTTATGGGAAACGTGCTCTCTGCACCTTCTACCTCCTGGCACTTGCCCTATCCATCACCACCACATCCCCACGGTCTCCCTGTTAGCACCAGGCAGTAAAAGGGGCTGTCAGAAATAAGCCATCGCATATGCCTGAAAATGCACATTTTTGCAAGGTATGTCCCCCAACTGTCCCACAGATAAGAGGAAAGACCTTTATAACGTTGCACAATTACTATTACATGCAAGGCAGAGTGCTCTTGCTCAGTGAATTTTGTGCTGGAATTGCACCATGCGACTCAGTTCAGCAAATCAGCTAAAATCAGAGCTAGGTGACACAGGACAATAAACTTAGAGGGAATGGACTAGACATAATGCCCCACTACAAGTATTATTTCCAAGTTCACAGACTTGCAAATTAAAATGTCCCTGGATCGCTGCCATAAAAAAGAACATTAAAAATCAGGGGAAGAGGTCTGGGCATCTGTTAGAAGAATCTAATATATACCAAATGTGTGTGCAGAGCTTCTTAGATATATGCACTGCTGAAATATAGCCTACGACTAATGTAAAAGCAGAAATATTTTAATCGTATTTTTCCATTTGATATTTAAATGAAAAAAATATATCTTATTAAACACAACACTTGGCTTTGCTATTTTAATAAAAAATAAGTTGTTGAGGAAAAGAAAAGCAAAACTACTGATTCCTTTCCTTATGATGATCAAATGAGCCTTTCATGTTTGTATCTTATACTTCACTTTTTAGCATTTTGAGGCAAATAGCAGATATCAAAACTTAGTAAATAATCAAAGACTTATTCAGTTTTCCAAACTGTCATGCTGCTTATCTTGTAATAACTGATCTCTTAGGTAGCATAAGCTATTTAATTGCTACTGAAGATTATTTGAATGAAAAAAGAGACGACATTCTCCCTTACCCCTCAAAAAGACAAAACTATATTCTTCAAAAAGACACATGCCGTCAGATAGATTCTGATCTCTTCTACATATGCACAAGTGCAGTAGCTAATTTTACAAGATTTGATAGGAGCTGCATATCTGAGATTACACCCTGTCCTCCAGACTGCACATTCCACATGGAAAATGACTTAATTTGGAAATAAATTTTGTTGCTGATAAATCCAGACTCTCAAGTCTCTGGGCATCCAAAGAACCAAACCTATTAAATTATTTTAAAAAAACAGCTACTGCATTTTAAAGGGACTTTTTACAGTGTTGGCAAAGTGCGTATTCATGTATCCCCCCTGACATGATAGACTGTAATGGCTCCAGTCTGTCATGTCAACCATCTGCATATTAAACAGTCCCTAAGTACACATTGACACAGCAGACCCTAATAGCTCTGAAGCCGTAACAATCTATTGAGTCAATAATATGCATGTTAAAGAGCATCTCCTGTACTTCCATCAATATCTTTTATCTTTTCCTTAATTTGTATCTTCCTTTATATGTATATTCTGAGTTAAAGTTTCAGGAACCTTTATCCTTTAACATGCTGCCACAGATGTGAAACATGTGGCTCAGAGAGGCATATGCAGTAGCAAAATCCTTCCTTAGTATCAGGGCCAGACCTTCAAATAAGGACTGTAATATTTTTACACTGACAGTGCACTTTCTTCCAGATAAAGTGGAAATAGCCCCTCTTTTCTGCTGGGCTGGGCCCACTGCTGGTGAAAAGCCCAGGAAAGGTTCCTGATGTTTTCACAGGCTTTGGATGGAGCCCAGTGTGATGATATTCATTTCCTATTATACAGTTCCTTCTAATTAAATTAAATAGGTCACAGGGGGAAAATGAAACAAAAGACAAATGTATTTACTTACAGTAATATCAACCCCCCAAAAACAGCAATCAAAAACAAGGGAAAAGATAATACAAAACATACTGTCTCTTCATTAACTTGAAATTACGTCTGGTGTCACAGTCTTAATTCATTCCTGCGTGATCTTGGGATCTTTTATACCTTGGAAGAGGGAGACTGTTATTTAAGCATAAGAAAATGGGAACTTCCTTTCTTTTAAATAACTGGAGGGAAAAATTCTAATTTTCCTTCGCTCAACTTCACATCACCATACCATGCTGCAATTCCCTCGCACTCTGATCACAGGACTTTCCCATCTTCTTCCAAACTTCTTGCTTTCTGTAAGAATCACAATTTGGCTCATACTTTTAAAAGTGAAACCAAAGCACAATTTGTGTCTCCAAAATGTAGACCTGAGGACAGGGAGGTCACTTGACCCTATCAGCAGATCTTAGCTGTCCTAACTTTCCTTCTCCTTTCCATTAATTTGATACCAATGTATCTTTGATGCACATAGGGGTTTATTCCAGCATATTCTTGATTAACTTCAACTTCAGTGACGGTAAAATCATGGTGCTTTCCCTTTTGAGAAGTGTGCAATTCATCCTACCCTTGCCTTACACCATTCCACATCCCCAAGCACACCACACCAGATCATCTACTTCTGTGCCTCATTCAATACAGCACCCCTAACTGCACGACAAGCACTGAAGGCACCGGCCTTCTATTAAGTCCTTGGCAATATCTCATAGCCAGCAGGCTTTTCTTCCCAATGCAATGGCAGGAAAGCTGATCAGATGCCCACAGATGCCCAGGGATTTGCCCAACCATGAGGCACGTCCTCAAAGCCTCAGACTAGTGCATAAACTTCATCTTATGTGTGTTATCTACTTCGTGTGTTATCAGGACAGGACTTTCTAAACTATGGATAACACAGTACTCACCAAGCTACAAAAAATGAAAAAAAAAAAAAAAGCTACTGAGAAAAACCTAGGCAAATGAACAAAACCTAAAAAATGAGTGCCATTAAAACAAACAACAAAAAAAAAAAAAAACAAAACAAAAAAAAAAAACCAAAAAAAAGAATGCAATTAAAAAAAAAAAAAAAAACCCCCCAAAAAAAAAAAAACAAAACAAAAAACAACAACAACAAAAAAAAACCAAAAACAGAAACCCCAAAAGTTACTGAAAGTCCTGATATGTCACCTGTATTTCCTTTAGTTGAGGGAGGCAGCCTCAGTGTAGCTCCAGAAGGGCTTGTTCCTGACAGTAATGGTTCATTGTCAACTTTCTGTGATGTTGCACTTCATCACCAAATTATAGATGAAGCACAGCCCTCTCTCTACAATACTATGGGTACAGCCATGTCCATTTGAGGAAAATAGGTCCTCTCTGGACCTCCTGCAGGAGCTCTCTTTTGCTGTTCACTCTGGTACTTGCTGTGTAGCAACCCAACAGCCCGGACCAGTCCAGCCCTGGTGAAGGTAGTAACATCACAAGGCAACCACACAGCAGGTCTGGATCATTTATAACATCCCTTGCTCCTCTGGCTCTTCTGTTGGTGTCTGATGAGCCTTGCAGGCTTTCCAGAACCTAATAGAATTACCAGGCAATGGCAAAGAACGACATGAGGAGGGCTGCTGGCCACACAGCCAGAGTCGTTTAACACAAATCCTCTGCACCATGGATTACTGGGTTGGGTAACACTCACCCTGGATGGCAAGTGCTTCCAGGAATTGTTCCACTGATTTAAATGGATAGGTCAGCCAGTCCAACTTCATGGACTTAGAGTAACCGATACCCACCACCAGGCGAAAGAGCCACCAGCCTTGGTCCACAAATGGGATAGGAAAGAGCGATGAAGGTAGGGCAAGTGAAAGAAACACAATGCTGTAGGTGAAGTGCTCCATGTTCCCCCAGCAACCCACTTGTGTGTGCTGCAAATGCGAGGTGGGCTTTCTTCCTGCAGCCTTGCCTGCCTCCTGCACAACCTGTTCAATGCCCAGCTGCACCTGAGCCTACCCCAGGCTAGCCTGACCCTGAATGGAAACATTCCCAATTACTTCAGTGAAGAGGGCTCTGCATCCTCAGGCAAATGTAGGAGAGCAAAATTTAGGTAGGGCTATGATTTCACTGCCTGTGTGCATAGGATGTCTCCTTTCCTACACAGAGGATCGCTGGCCACCCTTCCCACTTTTTTGGTTCTCAGTGTTCATCACTGCACCTGGAGTTATCTCCCATTTACCAGGGAGTTGATTTAAGTGTCTGACTCAGTCACATATGTTTGGCTCCCTTATTCAGAGTAAGATTTGGCCTACTAGCTGTGAAAACAGCTTATATCACATGTGCTGCAAAGCCTAGCCAGAACAGGCTGAATAAAGGATGAAGTTTAATCATGGAAATGTTGACCTACAAATAGAGAACAAAATGTTAAACCACATGGTATAGGGTGCTGCATGCCCCAAATATCAAGGAGAGGAAAGAAGAATTGAACACATTTGGAAAGTAAAGCTTACTGTTTGGGGTTTGATTTTTAAATTTTTTTTTTTTACTTTTTCTTTCTGCATATTTGGAGAGTCAGACCCACACTGTTCCTGCTCACGATGACACCCTGGCATCTGAAGAACAACATGACACCCACCACAAAATGCTGCTGTTGGCTGGCACCGTCTAAAGCAGCGAGGTTTGGTGAGGGAGGTGAGACTGCCAAAGGCAGGCGAGTGGGGGTGTCACAGAGAGCGGGACCCGGCCGCCAGCGTGACTCCAGTCTATGGACCTGTACAAACTGGGGAGAAGTAAACATGAGGATTAGGACCCCTTTTATCCTGTGCCCTTGAAAACTAGTCCTGGGTTACCTCTTGCCGCTGGGGGGCAGGGAGAAGGTTGTCATTATTTACACACCACCTTTCAGCTGGGACATCCTCACCTTTGTGGGTTTCACACAAAGAAGGGCAGCGGTTTTGGTAGAGAATCTATTTCCATTTTTAATCCCAGCCATCACACAAACAGTTCATCTCACAGGATGAGAAAACTTTCTCATAGGTTTTATTTAACGTGATTTTGGGTGTTGCAAAGGACAAAGAATAAATTTTTTAATCAATCATCTTCCTTTCAATAACTCATCGGCTTTGTCTTTAGGTACACTACATTTCACACAAACATGGTTAACAGCAGCCGGCCAGGCCTGACTGACTGACAACTGTTCTTTACAGGATTTCTATGTGCCAAGGAGCTGGACAGTAATATCTACTTGGTATTCATGGAAAGTACTTGCAGAACAATAAGGACAATAATTGCTTCTGATTCTTGTGTTTACAACACTGCCAAAGTATCATTAGAGCCTTATTTATAGATAATAATGCTTATTAATCACACATATTTGAATTTTGGAATGTATTAGATTAATATTCTTTTGTAACTTGGTTTTGCACTAATGCTATGAAAAGCACTTTCTGAATGCAGCCCACTGGGAAGTGCTTGCCTCAGTAAAGCACAAGCATCCAAGCCATCTGCAGGTGAGGGACAAAGGGCATACCTCTTCCTCAGCAGGCAAACACCAAAGCTGGACACACCAGTTCCGAAAGCAGCTCCTCTGGATTAAAATCAGGGGCAGATTCCTGAAAAAAAAATACTGTGAAAGGTGTGATAATAGTGTTGTGCTTGAGTTTGCTTTTTGATACTCTATGAAAAGGTTTGCTTTCTACTGCTTTATAAAGAAACTGGGTTTGGAAGGTGAGGAATAGACCCATCTATCATCTCACTCTCTAACAGCCCATTCTACCCATGGGTGAGTTTAGCCTGGACCTCACAATTCCTCATCAGTCAAGAAGTTGGTAATGAGAAAAATACTACAGAAAACACTCCTAATTTTGGTTATCAAATAATTCCAGCTTTTCTATGCCAGCATCTTCTACAATTTAATAGCATGATAGAAGGAAAATAGATTTTTTAAAAAGATATTTACAGCACGTGAAAGTGACACCCAAATCTAAATACCAACTGCCATATATTCATATCCTCTTTTGTTTTCCCGTAGCCCATTACAATGCTGAAAAACACACCAAAGCAACTGCAGTACCAAACTCTCTAATTTTTAGTGTGTGACCAGCTCCATAAATTTGTGTTTAAATAAATAAACTCCAGAACAGTGTAGAATGTTTTATTAGTAGTAGTATTACTGTTATTATTTTCTTTGAGATAGTTTTCCAAGCAAATTTACAGAGGCTCTGTCAGTTTAGAGATGACAGTTCCATCTGTTTGGTTGGTGTTTTTCTTTTTTACCCACTGCTGATGTAACATAACTAGCACCAGAAAGTAGAGAAACTGGGAAGTGGGGGAGCGGGTGTTGTATTTTATTCTGTGTGTCCATTTTGTGTTTTCATAGTGCTCCCTGCACAGTGAGGATAACCTGTTACTAAGTGTCACAGCCTCATAGTCTCCCGGGATCTTTTACAGTGGCAGAAAAAAACAGAAATAATTAAAACGCAGAAGCTTTAAATTGTGAAGAACACTTGTGGCTTTGCTGCAACTCCCCCAAGTTGCCCCTAGCTGATATGTTTTAACAGACAAAATTAAGAAGTGATGTTGAGCCTTTAAAATGTGTTTCACCTACTAATATTCCAGTGTGTTTTGCTTGCTGTGTTTAGAAAATGCCAGTATTGAGGTTTCCCAGGAATTTCAAACCTATCAATAGAGCGAGTGCTGAGCACAGCCCAATTGTTTCTAGATGAAGCCAGGATTTAAAATTAAAAAACCCCTAATAGAGAGAGACTAGATATGAAACCAAAGCGCAAAGTTGGCGTCCGGATGCGGAGGGAAGCCCCGTCCTTACGGGTTCCACACAACAAAGCGGTGCACCCCTCCCATCCCAGAGACCACAGCTCCTGCTGGGGGCCATGGGGCCAGCTTGTCCTGAGCATTGCTGGGAGGAGGGTCATGTCTTCAACCACCACTCGCAGACAAAGGAATTGTTCCCCGAGTGTGGGCACCAGGGGTGCACAGAGCTTTGATTTGGGCTCCTTTCCCACTTGCAGCTCAACACCATCCAGCCAAAACTGCCCCCAAAACTTGAAAGCTGCATTGAGAGGACTTTGATCAATAACCAGTTATGGATTTTCGTTGTCCTGCCAGTCCTTTTCTGAAAAGAAAACCCGAAGCCCCAGGTGCACCCAACCTGCTACAGCACTCACTGGCACAGAGGCATCTACAGATACTCTCCTCTTCCCAGCCATGGGTGGCTCCTTGAAATGTTTGCTATATTTTCCTTAGGTTTCAGTGTCACAGTGCAAAAAGCTGTCCCTCCAACAAGGGAAATTTTCACCTTATTCTTTCCTAACAGTAATAGACATAGCTGAAATAGTTCAGTACAAGGATCCTAATTTCAGAAATTCAAATCAGCAGCGTATAAAATGGTAATTCACACTATGCAGATCACAGACTTCTTATTTTCTTAATTGAGTAGTGAACAATAATTTCTATTGTTTCTGTCTGATTTTTTTCAGGGCAGTAGTGGTTTAATAATTTCTTCTACCTTTTAGAAGAAAAAGGCAAAGCAAACAGTTATCACATGAGGAAAGGTAGGTTTGCACTTTATATTCGTATGGCTGATGCTAAACCTACACAAAGATAAAAACAGACATTTCCAGCTATAGAATCTTACCATTTTTTATAGCCAGAGATATGCAAGTCAGATTTCTCTGTCGACATTTGACTTTCTAACAAGAAATGGGCAACTTTTTTTGTTTTAATACTGAGTTTTCACAGTTCTCACTGAAGTCAAACGAAGGGGTAAATGCCCAATGCCCTTGAAAAATAGTCACTTTCCTACAGTTCCCCTTTTCTGTGCCTATATGAATCCCCAATATGAAAAAGCTGGCTTTCCTGCACAAAATAAGTAGATGACCCTACAAACACGGCTCACATGCACCAGAAATTTCAACATGAATCAAAATATGAAAAATAAAGTCTCAAACAAAACCCGAGCAAAAAAGCAGCAAAACCACCTTCCTAACATTGAGTGGAGTTACTACAAGTTATGTTTTTGGGTTTGTAGATATGGGATAGGAAAATCAAGACAGGGAAGTTTTGACTGGCTTCGTCATTAACCATATCCCAGTGGTCACAAAATATTAAAAGGGAAAATTCAACTGGAAAAGTTCTAAACATAGAGGAAGTTTCAAAAGTGCCTTTTTGTAGTATCATTTTATTTGCTATATTTCTCACTGGGACAATATTATTCTGTTTGTATTTAACACTGGATTTATTGTCAAATAATTATTCTGTCTGTTATCAGATTGCATGATTGTTGTGTATTTATCCTTCCAAACATGTACAATGAACACTTCTTGTCCCTAGTTTTATAGCATATAAAGCTGCTAAAGTTTGGAATTTGTTATTTCCCATTATCTTCATAGAACTGTAAAACGCAAGCAGGAGTAGAAATAAAAACATACCTTTTTATCAAGTAGTCTGCTAACCAAAAGGAGAAAAAAAAAGCTTTGTGTATTTCTAAATAGTCCTCTAGGAGTCTTATACTTTTACTACGTGCTATATATCGTATGGTTTCTCCCCTGTTATGACATCTCTGATTACTTTAAAAAAACTCTCAAAAATGTTAAGGCACAAACCTTTGTATGGAATACTTTTAGTACGCTTTTTATTCTGACAAGATTAATAATTATCCTATAAGCATGACACAGTGTTTTAAAATGTTTTTTCTGCTATGAGTTAGGATTGTGCACATAAATGTGGAAAGAAAGGTTATTTCACAGCAGAGAAATATATATTTAAACAAACTGTGATTAAATGGTAAAACTGCTTAAAAAGGAAAAGCATGGGTTTTTTCTCATCACAGTTATTCTGAATTTGAAATATCCATTGTGAGTTTCCAAAGGACACTGGGCATTTGTAATGGAAACACAAGCTACTGAAATTAATGGGAGATAATCTGGAGAACTAATTTAGAGTAAATGTCCCAGGGCTTCGGCCAAAACTGGACAGAAAGAGAACTGTTTGTGTGGCAAGTGTCAACTGCGTTCCCTCCCCACCACCACCAACCTGTCTTCTTCTGTGGCACCTGCAACTCGCTTGTAGTGGGAGGAACTGGCTGTGTGGGAACCAGGCTATGGACTAACCAGAATTTTGCTGTCCTTCAACAAAACACTTCACAAGTATTTACAGTCTTCCTATGTGTTCTGGGAAAGCCTTAGTCTTTCCACTAACCCTTTCCACTAACCTCATACGCATCCAGCACTTCCCGTTGATGCAAAGGTATGGGATGCTTCGGATCATTCAAAATGCCCAGTAAAACGTGCCCACATATCAAAATGTAGTGACCACTATTATTGCTGGCCTGGTTCACTAGAGACAAAGTGTGTAGGATGTAAGCCTTAGATGGCTGAGGTATAAGGGCAGGGTCAATGTGGCACTCAGCTCTAACTCAACTCACATCAAATAAATGCAAAAATAATCTCTCCATTGATATTAAAGCCTAATGGAAATACTTCAGGGAGCAGACTGAGAGCTAGTTCCTGCTCATTCCAATCTAACAAAACTGCAGGTGGTTTCAATGAATGGGACAAGCAGGATTTGGCCCATCTTGAGCAGCACAGGTTTGGCTTCCAGAGGCTAAGCTGTTCCACCTCGTTGGAGAAGGACAGTGAAATATTGGAGCCAATAGACCTTGAACTAAGGAGACAACTAAGGGTAACACCTTGTCCTCACTTAAAGGGATGGCAAGGCAAGCAGTGGCACCCAATTTGCCCCTGAGCTTTAGTGCTGGGCTTCAACCATGGTACAGTCTTTCTACTAACTTTACTTGCAGGAGTAATTTTAAAATAATTTAATGTCGAGTGCCAGAGGGCTCACTTTTTCACAATATTAAATTGAATCATATCAACTCCCATTCTAAATATAAAATATGATTGCATTACTTGACTTCATACTTTTGATAAAGGTCCCGTTGTGGGGTTTCACAAGGTATAAAAGCCCATGCAGGTATTATGGGCCATATCAGCCCATTTAATCCAATTAATCAGTTACTTAAAAATGTTTTCCTTGCATTGTAGTAGAAAAAGTAAAATAAGTGTTCCTTTTTATAATTTCCAAAATTAAATTCATATTCCATAAAGACCATATTTCATGTGCAAAATAACAAGATATGCTTACATACCTGACTTCCCTTCTTTAGCGAATTGCTTCATTTGTAAAATGTTGCATATAAGATCGGAACCTAAAATGAATTACTTGGTTTTTCTTGATATGAAATCTTGTTTAAGTTCACAGCAATTTTAAATATGATACATTTAAAATATTAATATTTCCCATATATTATTCACTGACTTTCAGGTTTCATCTCAAGTTAGTGGCACTTCATATTTCAAAGGAAGAACTGGGGTTTTTTTCAGTGCTAATGTTCTATTAATTCACTTTGTAATATCATTCTGGTTCAGACAAATAAAATTGCACTAAATTGCTTATGCCAAGAATCATGCTAAAGTTGTTGGCACTTTATAAAATTCTATATTCCATTACTATTTTATAAGTTTGTTATATCAGTGGCATCTTTTTAGGCATAATTCATAGTCCCATTTAGTTAGTTCTAGAAGAACAAGTACACGCAGAGGTATTTTTATGCTGAGAGGGGGGTGTATGTAGGTATTTACAGTAAAGTCTGTAACTTAAGTGATTTGCAATGCACCAGATGCAAACTCCAGTGAACTACCTTAACAGCTTTGCCTTTATGAACATTTTTTATTTTGGGCAGTTTTCTTTTCCAGCATGTTTTTCATCACACACGTGTAAACACGTACATGCGCGCACACACACACACATTTGTGAAAAATAAATTTGTGTGCGTACAGAAATACTTGAAAGGCCTCATATGCATATTATGCAACATATGCCATTCATGTAATCTCTACATACAAAAAGAAACTTCATTTTATAGATACAAATGAAATATGTGAAAGAAGTCCTTAAAGGACCCATAAAGGCCTCAATGTAGATGGATTCATCATCACATCCAAAGAACTGAAAGAACCATGGATATAAGCCAATCTTTTATATGTCCATGTATATTTTATACTCTTTCCATAAAGTCCACGTGGCCACATAGCTATTTCCAGAGATGTGGATGAAAGTTATACCTCGATAAGCTGAAAACTCTTTAATGAGTAAAGCAGTATCTAATCCTATAAAATGCCTTGCTAGAGTGAAATAATTACATACTGTTGGAGCAAGAGTAGCAAACAGCAGAAAAATCACCTGTAAATAGACGTGAGGAACTATAAATACACCTCAGTATTTGTATAGTCGACTTTCTCTGACTGTCATCAAAATCAGATGTTCAGGAGGCAAAAATCCAACTCCAAGGAGTGCAGATTAATATATATATATCAATATATAGTCTGTGACTAAGTTTGCAATATTGTTAATCATGTATGCTCCTTTTTTACTGCCTAGTATTTGCTCCCTCGGCAATTTTAAAAATAAGAAAATTATTTTGTTAAATTGGATCCAATTCTTTTTAAAAATAAATTGCAAAATAACTGATGCAAATCCCTGTCACTACTGAACACAACGAAATTATACAGAAAGCAGCAAATGCAGGAGAGGCTCCTCCTCAAAAATAGAAATGAATGCCCTGTTCCTCTACGGTCCTCAAATGGCAGGATTTTGAAACATGAATTAGACCTCGAATGCAAATTAACTTCGGAAGGGAGGGAGAGGGGAAAAAAAAAAATCAGAGAGACATACCAAGTCAAACGCTCCTTTTCCTGCCTATCTCGTCCGCAATGGTAAAATAGGCTAAACAAAACAAGTGCACATCAAGATAGAGCCAATTAAGGAATAGAGAGCGGGGGGAGAGGGTGGAGAGGAAGGCACCTCACTGAGCACATGGGGAGTGGGAGCGCAGCATCCCACCATACCTACCTTATGAGTGTTCAAAGGAAGACAACTGGGGTAAATTGGAGACAGCTTTGATTTTTGCCATCCGGTTGCACCCGGCAATGCGGGGGAGTGGGGTGGGGCAGAAGGGTCGGCCTGGGCGGAGGTAGACGGGCGATAAAAAAAGTGGGGGAAAATACTGAGCAAGGGTGCCAAACGCTATGCAAATAGTTGGCTTTTGGTTTTTTTTTTTT